>DWME01007856.1:0-12224 GCA_018244795.1 Parelbella ahira ahira
TCCCAAGTTCAGTTCTATCTTCATACCGAATTTCATCAACATCGGTTCAGTGGTTTAGGCGTGAAAGCGTAACAGACTAACAGACAGACAGACAGACAGAATTACTTTCGCATTTATTAAAGTAGGAAAGTAGGGATAGAATGGACTGTGAGATTTTGTTTTTTATTTATTAAGTAGCCTATCTGTCTGCCGGTCCTCTGCCTTCTGTGTCCAGAATATAATGATGTATTCACAATATATCGATCGCTTTGGCTGTTACGGTAACCGTTATCTCTGAAATCAAATAGATGAAGGTTGTCAAGAAATAAATGTCTCAATAAGCTCCGCTTATTTTGATGGAATATTACTTACGCTCTTGACTTCCGGACGTCAGCACAAACGTTTTAACCGTCTGATCGTCTCAAAGCTTATTGAGTGAAAATGTTTACCTGGAAAATAAAACAGTCTTTAGTGTTTGATGTCATACCTGCGAAAAAAAAATACTAAAAATATACGAATATTACTGTTGATGGAAAAACGCTGTTACAATTTATCTTCTGTCGCTAATATTCGTTATATCTTTTTTGTTTGATGGACGTAGGCGAATATAAAGAGATAAACTTATCTATATATATGTATACTTGTATAAGGCGTCCCAAATTAGTTCTTGCAGACAGCAACAAACCTATGGTCAAAGCTGCGGATAGTGAGATTAGAACCAAATTCATACTTAATGGGCATGTTGCCACAGATGGCTTATACTTCAGTATGCAACTTTCATCAAACATACGTGTATTGAGAATATGTTGATTGTGTTAGAGCATAAGATAAGTAAATTACAGAACCGTAGAGTGCAAATATCGCTGTTAATAAGATCGCTAAAAATTTTCAAACTCCATTAAGGAACGAATTAAGAAACATAAATTCAAATCAATTAAGGAATTAACTACTGAACGACACGATAATAATTACGGAATTAACTAGAACAGTTCACCAAGATAAAATAAACGTAATAGTTATAGAAAAAAATATGGAATGAAACAAAACAATATATGTAAATACAATGGAAACTACAGAAATGAAAAATAATTACATGAAAGTGAAACTTTTCAATCTATGCACCTTACGCGTCGCGCGTCGTGACGTACGGGGCTGAAACGTGGACACTCACGGGATGCCTAGTCCACTAACTAAAAAAACGCTTATCGAGCCGTGGAATAATTTATGCTCGGAGTTTCTCTGAAGTACAGAATTCGCAACGAAACTATTCTATAGAGAACCAAAGTCAAGAACATAAATGAAAAAAACAGCGGGATGAGGTAGCAACTCTTATGTAGGTATAAGTGGAAAAGTCATACTTATAATTATTTTCATCAAAGAACGGCTAATAATAACAAAATATGTGGACAAATCATTTTGGGCTGGCTGTCTTTAATGTTGGAACAAAAAGCAAGCACCTAAAGGAAGCGCAAATTTAAAATAAAAATGAACCGATAAATGAAGAGGTGCAACTTTAAAATAATAAAGAAACCGGTAAAAAACTCCTTATGAAGCTGGAATAGCACCTTAAACGGCGACGGGATGGTGTTCAACCTTATTTCGACCACATAATATAGTCAAACACATATATATTATAATAATAGCCCTCTCGAAGATTTCCACTCACCATATTAGTAATGAAATATCCATATTTGTTATTGTGCGAGGACCATGCCAATGGAATTTCAACTCAATTGCAAACTACAAAAAGTTTATTTTCATTGTTGTAACGTGATTGCTTTCAGCGAAAAACATTTTTCTGCAGCAATCATGTCTCTAACCATCCGTTTTCGTTACATGACGATTTACTGGGACACGATTGTTTAAATTAATTTTTTACGTTTAATTCTTTTCTACCTTTTAAGTTGTCTGTTTTCCATTTCGCATAGAATTTCGTTCAGATAAGGAGAAACGCAATTTTGAAAATCACTTCCGTCATTAACAGTGGTCAGTGAATCTGATGAGTGAAGGTTTTTTACCATCACTTCTATAATCCCCGAAGAGGTAGGCAGAGGAGTGTAGTACACACCCACGTTTCGCCAGTTACGTTTATGCCCCATTATGGAACAGATGGTGAGCCTATTGTCATACACCGAACACAGGTCTAGACTCGGAGCCACTTCGAGCATCCGAACCGGGAATAGAACCCAGGTCTTCTTTACCAGCAGTTGCGTTGCAACCACTCAAGCACGAGGCAGTGAGCACATAGTAAAAATTAATAGTAATTATTTGTCTGTAATGGCCACCATTTAAACCAAGGACGCGCTGTATTATCGCGTCAATCAAGCCAACGTACCGTGAAGGACGGTCGGCAGTTTTAACTGCGATGTGGCGCGGTTCCGGTCTGCGAGCCACTGTTTGTTACGTTGACGGTCGTTTTATTTATTATGTTGACCGTGCATGTCGTTACATTATGATGTGAATGAGATGTGTGTCAAGTACGGCAATTGTATGTGATGTACCGTCAGAAAAACAGATGATCGTTTTTTGATTCAAGGTATTAGTATTGATGATATTATTCTGAATAATTGTAATAGAGAAGTAGGGATCCGATATATTCCATTTGATACTAGATATGTACGTTTTATAAACGTCACCTCTGTTGTAATATTGATTTTAATTAATAATAAAATGCCTCAAAATTGATGTTTTAGCAGAATTACTAAGTTAACAACAATTTTCTCATACATACATATACATATATAAAAATCACCGCAAATTCAAAAATCTCCAAAACCGGCCTGCTTATATGAAAACCCTCTCAATATCAGAGATGAGACCCATATTCCAACAGTGGAATGACAAATTGGGTTGATTATTATTTTATTATTATTATTATATAAAAAGAGTGTTTAACGTAGAAGATGCATGTCAGGTATCATCATCGTCAGCCTCTAGATGTCCACTGCTGGACATAGGGTATTATATTAATAAGTATATAGATATTTAGCACTTGGTTTTCTCTGTATAACCGTTCAAGAACCTGGAGTGATGATATAAAAAAAGATTGAAAAAAAAAACCATTTGATTCCGCTCTTTTACACAATAGCAGGTAAATTATACACCCATTATCACCAATTCCATTAAAATCGAACATCAACCATGCCCCAAAAGCCCTTAACCTTGACAACCTGATTGATGCGCGTCAACCATTCAACCACAAGTTGAACCTCAACACGCATCCCGTTAAACTCGAACGGTCAATTAACTACACCTCCTATTTCGGCCCCGAACCCAAATCGGACGGAAAATAATACCCTTCACTAGAACGGATTAAATGGACAGATTTGGCAATGCGTCCGTTACTTTTACATACATGATGATGTTGAATTTGTTGAAAACTACCCTTTTAAAACGGCAGTCGATATAATTTTAAGTTACATTTTGTAATTTCTAGTTAGTTCTAGTTTGGACTACATATACATATGTATAGGCTTAGCACCAATTACGTTGTGGGAAATAGACGCAACTGGTGAAACGTGGGAGAACACTACACGGCTCTGCCTACCTTGCCTGCTTGCCTGTTTATAGTCATGATATTTTAGAGTTGCTTATATATATTCACATATTTACGTATACTTTCAAGGTATTATTGAACATGAATGAGAAACCAATAATTGTTCTAACAATTAACCTGACCTATGACCTACTAAAATCATCATCAGTACCATTTTTCCGTTACATTAAAAATGGCTCTCCTCTCAAAATGGGAACGTGTCGGCACAATGTATTACCAGTATACTTTAAATTTCTTAGTAAAAACGATGCACGTCCTTTGAGAGTTCCAACCTTAACATTGTATGTGTTATAGCTTGTTTGTTTACCCTGTAGTTTCACTTCCAATTCCCAGTAATCAGCATATCGTGACTGAGTTATACAAACATATGAAAAAAGTGATAATCTGTTTGTGCCAATGCGTAGAGCAGCCTACAGCGGTTGGCGCCTTTAATAACTGTAATCAAACAAACACCACTCGGCGGCTTGAGGCGAAATTATTGATTCACCTTGGCGTTTGTTAGTCGAAACACATATTTAACAAGCTATTAGCATTTATATTGTCGTATCTCCAAGTGAACCGACTGCGTCGTTGGTCGAGAGGTTGCAAGTACGACTGCTGATCGTGAGGTCTTGGGTTCGATTCCCGGGTCGGGTATCATTAAATTTTTCTAATGTAAATTTGCGGGTAGTGGCTTGGAATCTGCATTTGTGCTTGTGAATGACAATAGGTTCACCACCTATTCCATGATGGAACTGGTGAAACGCGGTGGTCTATTACACTCCTGTACCTCCCTGTTCGCGAATTGCAGGCATTATGTTATGAGTTTATGTTACATTACGAGTTTTTGAACGTACTCACGCTCCGATTTTTCTAAATAACAAAAGTCATATATTTAACTACAAGCTACCCTGACATTACTACATGTTCAAAGATTAATATATGTAATGATAACTTAACTACCTAAGAACGGTCACTTGGTAACTGAACCTAGACAGAACTCGTTACGTATTAATCACACAGCTAATAAATATTCATATGTAAATGTACATATAAATAATTATATTGATCACTTTAGCCAGAGATAAATTCCGACTCAACACGAAAATATTTCTGATGAGTGGGAATCGAAATCACTAATTACTGACCGACAAACAGACAAGATCACTGACGAATCGACAGATAAGTCACTCTATAGACGGTGTCTAAAATTGATGCATATACTGGATAGCACTTGTTGAATGAGCCATTTAAATTACAGAAATTTGCCAGTAGTTGCGGTCGACTTTATCTTCCACCGTCGTCGTCTATTTAATTACTCTACAATGCAATATCCATCAGGTATAATGAAGAAAGCAACCGATAAAAAATTGAATCCACTTGCTATAGAACGAATAAAAACATTCGCTCTATAAACCAAGAACTTCAACCACAATCATTCAATACATATCATTC
This sequence comes from Parelbella ahira ahira, assembly GCA_018244795.1. Classification (NCBI taxonomy): domain Eukaryota; kingdom Metazoa; phylum Arthropoda; class Insecta; order Lepidoptera; family Hesperiidae; genus Parelbella; species Parelbella ahira. The sequence continues at coordinate 4,970 of DWME01007856.1, forward strand.
ACAGCCGGTTTCAATAACACGTGGAATAAAGCATATTAATATCAACAGACTATTTTAAGAGCTTTCATTAAATATACTTTATATTAAATGTACATGTAGACTGAAACGTACCTGATGAAACCCAGCAGTGTACTACACTGCTCTATCTACATCTTCGGGCATTAAATGCGTGGTAGTATGAATATTTATACACCTTTACACTGGTTGATGAATCCGTGATATCGCGCGCCGCTCCAGATTAGATAATTAACGTAATGTGAAAAGGGCATCCAATGCAGTATGTGAACTCCAGGATAGAATATATTTAATTGCACGGCATGTCAAAACGTATACCACTGTAAATTCAACATTTACTGTGTGATCCTGTTTGACCACAGGGTCTTATGTTTGACATTGACATAATGAACGTTGGCGATAAATATTTTATTTTGTTTAATACATTTGAATCACAAATATACATTTTAACTTTCTGCACACGTTCATTAGATAAACTTTAACTATGTCAAAACTCACACTCACAGTACTGTTAATAAGGCCAAAAGTTATATCGCTTCAGCAACAATATACTTAACAGACTAATATATTATATAACAGAATCAACTTTTAAGGAATGATATTGGCTATAAAAATTTAACACTTGCGATTCACATCCATTAAAAAGCGACTGTCTTTATTTTTTCGTTGTATCGCAACTTTTTACGATCAACATCTGATCCCGGCCTAAATTTAATTTAATCTACTCCAACGCTTAATTCATGTCTTATCGTTAAATCCTTGATTATAAGGAATTACATAAATAGTATGTACGTAAAGTGGATACATGATTACATTAACAGTCTAGACGCGACGGATGCTGCACACATCTTGGGATTACGGTTTATCTCATCAAAATTCTTGGCTTCATCATGTACAACGCAGAAGTTATGTAGACTCGCTTATATTCCACTTTAGTTTTTACATCAGCAGAGATTTCTGGAAAACGAACTTTGAATTCTCTGAACCACTTGAGTAATTTATCCAATGAGGACTAATTGAAATTATTAAGTAAATGAACTAGAGATTCAATTAATAACAGTTATTACAAGGCCACAAGAGCAAATATTTTAAATGTCAAGAAACAAAGTGTAGAATAATAATAGTAAGTAATAATAATACCCAAGTTTAAAATTTCAGTGCATATTCAAATTTCGTCTTACAACTTTTAGAATTCGTAGAATTAGCCCTAGTTCTAAAGCGGATCGGGAGACGTTGTGAAACTTTTGAAAGTTCTAGACTCCGTCTTAAATCTATGACAAGTATGTTATACTCACTTTAAGTTCACTCAATTCTTTATTCAGTTCAGAGTTTCCGAGATAAACTTTTGTAGGTTCCAACTGCAATGTTAGCAGTTAATCCAATAATGAACCACTCAAACTATTAACTCGGCCAACTTTTGAAACTTTGGACGCAGTGGATAGGACTATCACAAAAATTGAGAACCTGCTCGATCCTCGGAACGAGTCCGCCGAAGCTGCTTTCACAGTTGAACAAATTGAACATTTAAGTAATAAGCCCGAGAGTACTTAAAATCCTATTTCCGCAAAGCAACATTGTTTGCTTCGAGCTGAGAAGATATAATTAGAGTGAGGAAAGTTTGAATGAATGAGTCTCGAGAAGCGATCTTGTATTAAGGATGGTAATACCTTAAGATGGGAAATTATTGCGATGGACCACAAGACATTCGCTTTTACAAGTATGTAACCATTAGCAATATCAGCTCGTTGGTTTTTGTAACTCTTTAAAATGTTTAGGTAAATTTTTAAGATTACTGCTTCAACCATTTGTATCGCAAACCGTGCATGTGACACATATTGGAATATCTTCTTATGAAATTCATTTTATTTTTTGTATTAATATATCATATGTAATCAGTATTCTTCTTAAGAATAAGTATTGGCTGTCCTACAATCTAGTTTAAAACCTGCAGACCTTTTCAAAACTGATTGCAGATGTCACATGAAAAAGATTAAATATTACTCGTTATATTCGAAGAGCTGAAGATCGAGCTCAGTGACGTGCTATGCTGAGAGGCCTATGTCTAGCAGTGGACGCGAGTAGACTGATGAAAATTAAGATAATATTTGTAGAAGAAAACATTTTATGAAAACTGGACCATGTATTTAAACATAGATATTCCACGAGGAACACATACTTGGAACATCTAATGTTTAGAATGATGGTACAATATAATACAAGAAACATAAGTCTAATGACATCATCGAGACCACAGTTCGTTTCATAATGAAAACGATCTCCTTCATGACACCAAGAATATGACACAGCACATATATGTACCCATATCAGTATGTCAATCATTTTAATTAAAGATTATATCTAAAATCTTCTTTACTGTCAGTGATACAATATGACGGTATTTCAAAAATTCGGAAATACATAACGCCCCGCGTTAATTTATGTTACCCAAAAACTTCACTCCTTACACTAACACAGTCTTCCATGTTTGTTCATACCAAAGATGAAAGGCTTTGAAACAATTTTTTAATTATTTTCCGACTTCAATCAAAGGCATTTCGAACGAATTACAAACGGTATCCACAGAGCAGATAACGTATAGACATGGCACGTAAGAGTTTCTAAACGGTCTCGCAGGCATTTTTATTTCTTCCGGTAGTTGTTAAGTGGCCGCACGACATCGCTTAAGCATGTTTTTTATCTTAATTCTTACAACTGCAAATAACACAACGTGTTAATAAAATATAAAAGTGTTACATATATTTTTCTTATTAACATTTAAAGCCAAAACATTAAACAACATTAATAAATAAAAATATTTATATTTTTATATTTATATATTTATTATATTTTAATATTTATATTTATTAACGTAGTATAATGATTTTAGTCACGACAGATGAAGGCTTAAAGTACACGTTTTAAATATAATTTATATTGGTTCTAAAATCAGAACTTTTTTTTCATGAAAATCGACCGCGAAAAGATCCGAAACTAGTTGAAACTACTAAACAAAGGCGAGCTGCATAAATTAATAATATATGTAAATATTCACGAAACATTTATTAAGAGGAGTAAGGAATTTGCATAAGGAATTGAGTGAAGCATAATGCTTCACTTCAATTTATTATGCTTTAACAAATCAAGTAAGGAATTTATTATGCTTCACACGGCATAAGCAGTCTATACCATTATGTGATCTGTGGTCCAAGTAAACCGTTTATTTATAGCCTATGCTTATGGTTCCTGTAATCTATTGTTTGTGGGAACATTCCGTAGACATTATACATTACTAAGCTCATTAGCTTTAGAGTCTTTACACCCTTGGTAACAAGGTTCAAAATACGCACATGATATATTGATAAATAAGGTGTTTGTTTCACGAACGCCAGGATTATCGAGATAGTTTGACTAATTTAGAATGAATACCAGATCCTTTTTCATGAACTTCACTCTATTGTTATCCGGTTCCCTGCGGCAGAGAGAATGTTCTGAAACACAAGGAGGTACACTAAGATCCGTGAAATCCAAGCTTAGTTCTTAGGTAGAAATCACTCAAGGCTTAAGCAAGACAAATCTAATTTGAGGTTAGATGATGTTGGGATTAGAGTGATAGCTTAGGTTTACTTGTTTCTGCATGGTATTTGGGTACTTTTGCTATTTAAAACAGTTCTTTAGGGAGATATTAAAGTCAATGTTTAAGTGGAATAGATGTACATATATTTATAGACTCACCTCTATTCCATAGTAGGACTTTATGAGAAAGGTATGTAAATGATGGATTGTGGGAGTGTACTACACTTTTTTGTCTACGCCTTTGTCGAAATAAAGACTTTTATTATGTTACATGTTTCATCATTATCATCTATATCAGCGTTTACATTTATGTCCATCATATTAATATTTGACTAGTAAAAGCGCCTTGAAACCCAGTTACGAGTAGGTGTGTTATTTACCGATTCTAAAAACAAAGATCCTAATTAAAAATACATGAAAAAAATATATTAATATGTACATACATATATTAGGAATGCATTCTTGTATCTCATTTAAGAAATTTGGCAAAAATCTGTCTTTGATTATACAACTCCAATTTTCCAACACTTGACCCAGATGTTGTGAGACTGTAGCAACCACCTGTTCCCACCTCAAGAGGCATACTCGAGATCAACAGTTGGAAAACAAAAAATAGGTTGGAACTATTCTATCTAATTACCAAGCAATGTCCAATCATCATCATCACGTCACCCTATACCATTCCACTGCTAGACATAAGGCTTTTCCGAGGTGTGCCACAACACTCATTATTACGCAGCTTTCACCCAGCTGCTACCACCCGCATTCATAACGACATCGGTCGACCACGTCGCGGGATGCCCCATAGTACGCCTGCCAATTCGCGGAGTCCATTCTAGAACTCGTCTGCTATGCCTATCTTTTCCTAATTGTATGGTCTTGTAGAATGATATAATAATATTACTATGATGTAATTGTAAAACAATTTTCTTGTTACGCAGTACTAAGAAGTGATCGCTGACCGTCCTACCTACGTTATAACTTTGATTTCACAGTAACCATTGTACGTAAACGTTATTTAAACATAATTAATGGATAATAATGTTAAAACTCTGTCGAAATTATTACAACCAGTGTTTAAGTAGTCTCTAATTTTAAGCACTACGTTCAAACACCATTCACATCGCTAAAATTCTGTCAGTCTATAACAAGAAAGAGCTGTATGCGGCTTTTAACCTATTATTTTTCTTTAATATGATAGACTAAATTATGGGCACGATCCCGCCTGATAGACGACCCAGACGCGTCATAAGACTGAACACACGTCTGTAAGAAAAGCCTATTCACCCTTACATTGAACAATTCTACGGTATAGCTAGTTCAAAGTAAGTTAAAAATAATTATAGACGCTTACCACGTCTCATTTGAAAGTCTAGACCAAAACAGACTGTTTAATGCCGTTTTTTAACTCACTACTCAGTAGCGGGTCTAAGTTAATTTGTCGCTGGAACGTGACTAGGTGTACCAAGTGGATGACAATAAACCGAAGTGTCTTTGAGAAACGTTAACTTTATGTTGACTTTTGTTAAATATTCCTGACGGGTTTGGGAGGAACGCCCCGCATATATAAACTGGTGAGACAGTGCTACAGTTTAAAATATTTGATCGTGCGTTGGGATAAAGACGTCTTGTTCCCACTGGTGGACGCGACATCTAACTTTAAATATCTGAAACAGAAATAAGCTTTAAAATCCTTTTGTACATTTCCAAAATTTTTTGTCAACATTTCGTGAAGTGATTTTAGTAACTTGACATTTGTTTCTGAACAGCCATAAAAATCCATATATAAATATATGCGTCTGTGGTCATCTGGACTACAAACTGCGAGCTTGTAATATGACTACTGCTTCCCAATAGCTGACCAACGGTCATCTGATGGCCGACCAGCGTTGCCTAATCGTTGATTTCCAAGCGAAACAGAACTACGAACGCACGGAGATAGATCAATAATGCATACATCCATTCATTAAAGCTGATCACGTGTTATGCTAATCCGCGCGCCGGCTTCCGCGTCGAACTTCCCATTCGATAACTAAAATTAGAATAGGACTAATCTATAACTAACTTGCAAGCCGCATGTTATTGTCCGATCGCGAGCTGGCAACGACAAGCGACTAAATGATACCTGTTTTGAAACAAGCGCCCAGTGCGTTTGTTTCAAAACGTAGTAAATTGATCATTTCAGATTAATAGCTCATTAGTAGAATGGTCGGTGAACCTGACTGACAGAAGTTGTTGGTTCAATTTACACGGGGGACAATATTTAAGTGATAAGTACAAAATATTTGTTATGAATTCGGATGTAATATCCTAAATCATGTAGGTACTACTCGTATCAGTCATCTTTACACGGTACAGACTACCTAGTTTCGAATCAGATGAGATATAATACAATTCTGTTTCACTTCATTTCAAATGCCCATATGCATTCCTCATCAATCCTTTTATCGTTCCACTATTGGACGCATGTCGCCTCCCAGTATGAGAAAGGTTAAGGCCACAATAACAGTCAACATTTGACACGCTTAGGAACGTAAGGAAAATTCTAGCGTGTAATTTCCTCGAATTATTTTCCTCTCATTTTATCCACTCATATTGAACCTTAAACACACAACTTTACACAGTCATAAATGCCACGTTATTCGAACCTAAACTCTGAATTATACATTTTTGACGAATTATGAATTTTCCGCCATGCGTCACATAAGCATATTTTCTCAGTTTCAATTTTACCGGATATCCTCGTATTATAAGAATATAGAATTTAATAAGTGTATATAAAAGAGAACTTTTATTTTGTTAATATATTTATAAAATATATGAAACGTAATGTTCAATAGCGCATATATTACGCCCGCTTATCGCTTATCGTGTAATGTGGAACATGCCACCGAGACCTATCGTCAGGCAGGCATATCGAGAACTGTCAAGAATACATTATAACCATCTTCGATAACCGCTATAGTTGTTATAATTGAATCTGCTATTTGAGTTTCTGCTTCCTTCGTGGAACGGAATAGACATTTTCGTAGTGAATTATCATACATACATACATATTGATGAATATGTAGATAAATACCGCATAGATATAAAGATATATCTACAAATAGATACAATTTTAATTAAAACGCTAGATATAATTTTTAATGATTCATAAAATAACATAATATCTTATAATAACATCGTTTACTAAATACCTACTGAATTTTTGATAAGTTTTAAACTATACAGAAATCCAAAAATGAAACGTTTCTTGCGTAGCGAAGCTATTTTCCACATGGTTTTCCACTATCCATTGAACGTTGAAGGTGACGGAAAACGGCAAACTATGTCAAAGGTTTAGTAGCGGACGCCAACCGCTGCAGCTATTTGGGGCGCTGAGTTAAAGCGCTTGAAAATTGCGTAGCTTCAAGGGGCACTATTGCGAGACGTTTTCCAACCCAGTTCTAACGGATGTAAACACTTCTGGGGCTGAATAGTATAGATATTGTGCAAGAACTGTACTAAGAGATCGCCAACATATCAAATGTTGTTATGATATACATATGTAGGTATAATAATAAAAAATAAATAATAATCGACCCATAGTCATTCCACTCTTGGAATATGGGTCTCCTCTCATACTGAGAGGGTTAAGGCCATAGTCTGCCACGCTGGCCAAGTGCGG
>DWME01007857.1:0-12221 GCA_018244795.1 Parelbella ahira ahira
AGCGTGGCAAAATTCTGGGCTAAAACCATTTAGGGACTTAAAATGTGTTTGTCATCGACACGCTAAGAAGAAGAATTTTTAGTTTAATAAAATACAAGTAAAATAAGAAGTGATTTTTAAATACGAAATGTGTACATTCCCCACAAAAACTCTACCTTCCCAAGGCTACGTCGTATTGAGTCCCTCTCTGCATTGTCTCAGCTGCCATTAGTCTTGAGTCTTTTGTTTAATTGTTGACTATTTCGGGTACCATAACGTAACAATTAGTTGGTAGAAATATTAGTAGAAAAATCAAAAGAATGCGCCTGTATATCTCCGAAGAGATAGACAAGGCAATGTAGTACATTCCCACATTTCACCAGTTGGATTGACATAGAATAGACGATGAGTCTATTGTCGTCCACCGGGTACGAATCTAAACTCCGAGCTGATACTACGAATTCTAAGTTAGAAAAATCTAACAATACCCAGTCCAGTCGAAACCAGTGCCTCCAGTGATCCAGTGATCAGCCGTCGCGCTTGCAATTACACGACCAATATGGCTTACTACTAACGAAACCTTTATGCCTTTAAACGTTGAACGGATACTGAAAACCGAAGTAGCAAGTCATACTTTCGTGTTTTTACTTACATATATATTACGCAGTGCAGAGGGCACCGAGCACCAAATACATACCTCTATCCGTAAAATCGTAACACGCTACTTCTCTACCTTTTCATTCTCTTAACGCACGCAAGCCACTTGACTTTTCTGAGAGCAAAGAGTCAGGTATTAGGAAAATTTTTAAACGAAACTGATAAAAGTTGATTAAGCACGATCAGAACATTCACATCTAAATTTTTTTTACCTTTTTAATTATTCCACTTTTGGAACACGGGTCTCCTCTCAGAATATGAGGGTTGAGGCCGTATTTACCACGCTAGTTAAGTGCGTCTTGGTAGACTTCACAAGCCTTTGAGAAAATGTTATGTGGTAAAATCCTAACTTATATGGTAAAATCCTCATTTATGTGGTAAAATCCTGATTTATGTGGTTTAATCCTAATTTACGTGGTAAAAAATCTAAATTGTGCCAATCATCGCACAACTACGTCACCGTGACAAGTGAATAACTCATAGCACCCAAGAGGCCCTCTGAGACAATGAGGCGAGATTAACCCGAACGAATTAAACTGAGCCCGAGTTAAAGCGAGCCCCGTGAAACCTTACTGACGTGTGTGTGTGACACAGTACAAGCTGAAGCGTTTACATACCGTAAAAATAAAGCGCAAATTTAACAGCATTTTATGTAACAGTGTGATCCGTAAACGTCTTTTAGCTTATCCCATTTTCTTACTAAATGTTTCGAGATTGACTATATGTACATATAATTATATATGACGTCGTGCAGTTCCGAAACTAGTCGGGTGAACGTGCGTAAGTTAAACCTGTACATATATGTATAATCATCAGTGTCATCCGCGTCACATACGTTAGTCAATAAGTATGTTCTTTACTAAACTGCAATCATTTGTCAAAATGAAATATGTTAGTATTTTCGATAATTATTTGTTAGCTTTGCAACAACTACAAATAATAACTTTACACCTTGCATCTATTGCTGCCTTTGCACCGCTTGGAAGAGAATAAGACGAACAGGCGTTGCAAATATATTCTGGTAATATCATGTTTGCAAAATTTCTCTGTCCCAATATAGCATCTAGCATTTATAAAGTACTCTTCTTGCATTCCACTTTTAGGTGAATTTTAGAATGTACCGACGCAATATCATTATTACACAGTCAAGTAATGTCCCTTACCAAGATAGGCAGAGGGCACCGAGTGCCAATTACCTCTATCCTTACCGACCTGCGATACTTCTTCTACACTCATTGCTCTTGTTTCATCCTGAATTTTTAAGTGTAATGCAGCGTAACAAGAAACCAGCGATTTTATCGCTTGCTCCTGTAACTTGTGACGTACCAAATTCCCGTGGACCCTCACTTTCATCCATCATTAGCGGACAATAGCCAATCTAACGCGGGCACTTCATCGGACGGCAATTAATGCTCCAGATTAGAATGTCAACCGTGACTCCGTGTGTGCGATTTGTATGGACTTTAATCAGACTTTTATTATATTGGATGGTTCATACCTTTTAACGTGATTATAACACGCTTTTCATACATGAGAATGTTTTAGAGAGGTTCCCTTTTAGCAAGACAATCTGGGAAATAATGACCGCTACTCTAAATTATCTATGTATGTATTTAGAATTTGAATTTAGCATTTTTCTTAGGCTATTGCTAAATAAAACAAAAAAATATACCATCAACACCACCCTCATCGGCCTATTTCAGTCCACTTCTGGACATAAGCCTCCTCCAATGAGCGCTATACATTACATAAATCTTTTTTCCTTTTATTGTTCCGCAGTTGGACACAGGTCTCTGAGAATGGATGGGCTGAGGACATAGACTGCTACGCTGCAAGTAGGCAGACCTAACGCCCTGGAGAACATTATCTTTAACGTACTGTGCAGGATTCTTAACTATGTTTTACCTCACCGTCATAGATATTTATCACCGCGATATTTATTAACATAACAAAAGTTTCACTACACAAAGTCAACTAATACAATTGAAAGTCGAAAACCAAACCTTATAAAATATCCATTTCATTCAGCACTACTAGAAATTTCAACACTTATTAAATGAACCTCGATTAACTGAAGCAATTTACAAGCAATGCTTCGTTCTGTTCCAGCGCTAAAAATCAGACCGGTTCCAGCGTATCCGTTTCACATAGCGCTCTAGAAAAAAAACACAATCGCTCTGAATTTCTTTCAATTAAGTCGACTTCGATTAACTGAAGCAATTTATAACGCTTGCCTCGTTTTTGTTTCAGCGCTCGTCGGCCGCGCGCCGGTGGCGCGGCGCTGATAGTTAGCGCTCCATCAAAGTTTAGTTTCATTAGGACTCGTTTGTGAAACGTAAGCTCTTTCAGCCGGAACTTCGGTGTCATACAAACACAGGTAACGACGTAATGAATCGTTCGTCTAACAACATCACGCTAGCGCCGGTTAATTCTACAGTACATATAATGCAGATATTTTCTGCTACATATACAAATTTGAAAATGTAATATTTTACGATTATGTGAGAAAATCTTTCGATTAAACAAGTGTGCCATTATTATGAATTCTATGAAAATGAAGTAAATGACATTTGTTAATACAAAAATAAATATCGTCTCATACTTCCACACAGCCGCAGACTGTAGTTCCCTGAATGGTCATTACTCATCCCAGACTGAGTTTGAATCATAATCATTATCATCATCAGCCTCTAGCTGTCCGCTGCTGGACATCGACCTCCCCTAATCGGCGCCACTCATTTTAGTACATCCACCAAAACCGTAATCAGATAGCCAATCAATCACTTACATATCCAACTGGAAATCGAACTGACTGTATCTCCATAGTAACCCGGTGGTTACTAGGCAGCCCTTGTATCTCGGTAGATACAAGGGCTGCCAACCATCAGATATTATTCTGTATACATATGGACATACATACATATGTATTATGCCAAGTAACTAGTTACTAATTGCCAAGGGCAATATTTGGCAGCTAAGCACTTGGTAGGCTCTGAATATACAAGAACCATGTATTTTTATTGTAGTTAATAGTTCTTGATATAAGGAAAGGAAATATTTTAGAATCTGGCTTCCGTATTAGAAGTTTCGCGAGACAAACGCAAGAGGTACACTTTTATTGTGCTTTTTCAATTTATTTCCTTCTAAGCAGTCCTTTGTCCCTTTTCCATTTGGCCATTGGGAGTGTCAGGGTCTGATTGATGAATTTCAACCCTCTCCTTAGGGTCGGGTCAGCACAGTAAATAGCTGAATATACTCGTCCTAATGGCGGATATATTTCTGCAAATTTGCTGATAACTCGTTTCCTGAACAACATGATGGATGTTCAAGGTTTTTTACAAAAACAAAAGCTCTGTAGCTGATGTCATAATAAGAAGAAGGATTTGTTATATTAATGCCTATTTACGATGTATTGTTAGTCGCGTTCTCTGTTGACTACAAAACAGTTAAATATAACGTGGCGGATGCACTGCATATATGTATTTCTGAAGTTATATGACCGTAGTTTCAAAACAACACCAAGCAGATGTAGTGTGCACACACCTTAAAAAAGAACTACTTTTATACTACATTAATAAGGAATGTAGGTCTGCTAATGAAACTAGTTGTAACATAAAAAAAGCAATGAGAAATAATTTGTATTTAAAAATAGTTTGTATTTTCACCGCAAGATGGTAGCACATGTTTCAATTGCACTAGTGAGACAAACAGCCTTTGCTGTTCCTTCGTAAGTTTAAATTCCAATATTAAAGTAATGTCATTAGCGCTTAGGCTTTATTGGTTTGCATGAAATTATTTGGAAATTCAATATAATTATAGCACGAGCTGCGGCACAATTTCAAAATCCGGTTTCTACGTTGCGTCCTGCGTCATATAATATGCGAGTATATATACGTTCAAATAATAAATCTAAGATATAAGTATACAGAAATAGACATAGAGACAAAACTTTAAATTTAGACAAACCTATAATTTTGTCAGTAACCGCTTTATAGAGACAGTCAGTTATTTAAAACAATACATTTTTTTTAAATATGACAACTGAAATTAACATCATACTGAAATTATTTCATATACCTACATAAACGAAAATATGTGAAACAAATCGTAATTACCATAGGCACGTATGTTTACAGCAAAATGACTGCATATTTATTATTCTCGGCAGACACGTCTTCTATAAGATAAATCGTGATACTGTCTGAAAATAACATATTGCTTGAATACCAGCAGACTATATCACAGATGTATGTAGATTGTAATGAAGCACGCCAGTAACGATAAAAATATTTGGCACACGATGCTGTCTGTCTACCCCGTCAGAAACTGTCCACATATTATTAATGTCCAGTTATGTTTCTGTTCTTCAACCAATCCATTACTGGACAATAAAAACACCACAAATTTAATCAGTCAGCAATTTCTTACTTAAGTAATCGAGATGAATATTACCGATAAATGTAGGTACATAAAACAATAGATATCCAAATAACTTCCATTCAAAATAATAATTAACTTATTCAGCTACTTCTAATGGGGGATTCAAGTCTCCGAAACGATACCTGTATGAAAAGTGACAAATTATTAAATACATTGAATCTGTAAGTATAGAATTTCTAGCAATCGGTGCTCTCTGTCTACCTAGTGATTGACCCATTATGATCATTTAACTATTCAGTAGTTTTTACAACACAGATGTCCCGTTTTTTATTAACGATACTGCGCAACGTACTAAGCAGACCAGCCAATTAGAAGACGGACCGTCGACGCATGAGTATGAATAGAGATAAATTAACTGATAACAAACGAAGCAAGAATATTTTTGTACCATAGAATCGACAAAACGTTAAATACTTATTTAAGCTTCCTTAAGTCATTCGATATTATCTACATTTTTTCAATTACATACTTAGGTAATCATCAAATGAGACAATCAATGCCGTGAATGCCGTAAGGAATACTATAATATTTTAGTAATAATAATAATTATCGATATGATATTATTCAAAAAGGTCTATTTTTTATATTAGCATATAGATAATAAAAACCTTTATATAAAACACCGTGATATCTTAATGTAACTTACCCTTAAGTAAAATCCGTTACGATCGTTATTAGAATACGCATTACTGGAATACACGTGTCTATTAAACATTTTTCAACACAAAATATCACATTTAAGAACACAATACACTTTTGCACTATTGAATATTTACGCATACAATAACGTCTTCTGACACTGTTAGTAAAACTAATAATGACATCTACATCCTCGCAGTTAAAAAAGTATCTATTATTCATATATATTGTCTACTATATATTTTAGTTTCTCTTTGCAAAAACTTTCACAATTGACACAAGCACATACTATAATAATAAAAAAAAAACAATTACATAATTGATAAATGTATAAAAAATCACCCGAAAGTAGTTCATAAACCACAGTAATACGGATGAAAAACCCGTGCACATCGCTCTTCCGTCCGCGCGTCTAACGTCTATAATGTTTGCCTTTTAAAAAACCAACATGGTCGCTAACAATCGACTTTTAAAACAATAGGCCGGCCGGGAGTTTATTTATATTAAACTATTAATGTTTGAAATTACAAAGGCGCGTCAACTGACTCTTACGCTGAAGGTAATAAGACTTATTTTAGATCGGCTTTTGTGTCTTCATAAGACTAAACTAAATTAATAATATTTATTGTTTTGGAACGATGCGCCCGCGACGTATCACAATGTGGACTAAGAATGTCTTCAGAGGCATAGTCAATTATAATTCACAGACTAACTTTATACAGAGATATCTCTTTTGTAAACATTTTAAAAATACATTGCTGCATTTATAGCTACTATCATATCTTTACGTATTTTCTGGATACAAGTTTTTTTTGCCAATAGGGAAAGTTCTACAGTTATTTTAAAAAGCCCTTAAGCCTTTATCTTCGATCTTAGAAATCTCGCTAACTCCTGTTTATAAATCAAATCCACTGTTTAACATAACCCTTGAAACACGGAGACACTTAGTCACCTGTCCAAGGGCCACTGCACCAGGTACACTTAATCTTCTAGATAGTTGGCACCATGCCATCGCATCAAAACTAAAGGCTGAACCGCCTTTACCTGCTAGCTGTTATTCACTTACACTAATGTATAATTTAATTTAAATCAAAAAGACACCTATGGAGAAGTAACACATAAAGCCTTTAAGGAATAACAGATATAGGCACTCGGTGGACGCTGCTCACCCCGAAAAGAATCTGAATAGTAATTTCTAATAATAATTTTTATTTAAATGAAAATATAATAGCAGTCTCTGTGGCTACCTACACTACATTAATTTAAATGTGCAGTCCTATTGCGCTACTCTATGAATGGCTTGTTATATCTATCGCGATATTTAGGTCACAATATCAATAAACTGAATGATAATATCGTTCAAAAGAACATTTTTTTTATTTTATTTCGGATTTGAATATTTATATTCCTTTCCTTTTTATAATACTAATGAAAAGTAACCGATTAACGTAACAAATACACAACTAATAAAAACAAATTGAGAACATCTCATGTCTCTTAAACTGTACTCTTAAATCGAAATATAAATGCATTCACTGTGGGGCATGCAGATGCAATATTTAATTTATGTATTTGATAAAGTCCATTTGACATCATGGAACTACAACATTATTCGGATATTATGTAGACCAATAGGAAAATAGAATAAACAGATTTAACTTCCTAAGCATACGACATAAAAATATGTAAATAGTACTCACTGAAGTCCCTAATTACTTGTCTTAAATACAAGAGTTTAATTATGAGAGTTTTGATCTATAGCATCGTAGTCGCAAAACGAAACCGATTTCATCCCGATCTTTCAAAAACACTCCTATAAACTGGCACACCATACGTCACAGATGAAAAGAGCAGCTCTATAAACGTACCCATTTATTAATTTCATACATGAGTCAAGCATATAACCGGACCCACTCTCCACCTACCACTCAAACATCAGCCAGCACAACGGAAACAGACAAGGGGATTATCGTCAGCGACAGCGGCTCAAAGGCTGCATTTGCCAAATTTGTTTTTCCATTAAGGAAATTGGTTGCCACGATCATCTAACCAACACGGTCTTTATTAGGAGCGCCTTTGCTCTTCGTACCCGCGTGTTGCCGTCCAACCGTAATAGTTAACAGATCGTGATATGTCTACTTAGTTGTCTAATTGTTGTTACGTTAACAAACTAAGCATATATGTATATGTATAAGAATTTATACAGACGATAGACATTTCAGTCATGGTATGCAAGATATTGAAGATAAAATGCAATTAATATAGAGAAAGAGAGTATTGGTACCATACTGTAATTTCGACATTGACAAATATCAGTACAACGTATATGGAGTATGGACAAGCGCCTAAAGTTGAACAATGACTTTTTCAGTCTGTACAGTAATTACACTTTATAATATAGAAGTGAAAGCAATGAATATAGAGAAAAAGGGTATTTATAAGTAATTTAACTTTACCTACAAAATAATAGAGGGTATTATAAGATAACGAGTCAATGAAAAATGATGGAAGGTCAATAAAAAATCAAAACCCATACTGGACGACCGCCAACGGTGTAGTATTAATTACTGACAACAGATGGCGTTGCGTCACCTGCGCCACGTACATTATGGTCGTCTACCCTCGTATACAACACACATTGAGATTGATATAGAGTTCCATATACATTGTTTGTATCATTTACAACGAAGCAGTTTTAATAAGAGGGGATAACTAAGCGCGATTGCTGATCGTGAGGTACTGGGTTCGAATCCCGGGTCGGGTACTATTGGATGTTTCTAACTTTGATTTCCCAGTAGAAAGTTCTAGTAGTGATTCGGAATCTGGAGCTGAGCTCGGTGTATGGCAATAGGCCATCACCTTATTCCAATGTGGGACAACGTAACTATTGAAACGTGGGATTGTACTGCACTCGTCTGCG
Organism: Parelbella ahira ahira; assembly: GCA_018244795.1. Taxonomy (NCBI): domain Eukaryota; kingdom Metazoa; phylum Arthropoda; class Insecta; order Lepidoptera; family Hesperiidae; genus Parelbella; species Parelbella ahira. The sequence continues at coordinate 8,636 of DWME01007857.1, forward strand.
TACCCCTTCGGGAGTTACTGACTTGATATTACGTTTTTATTTATAATTATATAGAAATCTAAACCGGTAGTTCAAGATGTATTTGCATAAGTGAATATATTCGACAACCGTAGTTTGTCCTACGATAACCCACATCATCGTCCTTTGGATGGAGTGTGAGTGGCTGAAAACAGAACCTTCATTCCCACAACCAATGTACATATACGCGTATACATATACTCCATCATTACCGCGAAACAATGAGAGAGCACAAAGGGCATTAGTTCGACAGTTATCCCGATACACGCTTCTAAAATTTCCAATTTGTCACATCGCCCCGAGCGATCGTTCACCGACGAGTTCCCCGATCGATATTTTAATCCCGCAGGAAGCGTAAACACCAAGGGCCAGGTCCATCTATTAAATGACAGTTATCTGCTTGATTGATTGCGTTCGTGTGAAAAAAATGCCACTCATAACCTATAATAACACGATCTATCATTGATTTGAATATCTACAGTCTCTGTATGTTTTAATTTATGTATAACATCAAGCTTATATTTCCCCAGAGGGGTCGGCAGAGGAAGTACTCCTACGTTTTTAGCACTTATGTTATACATTCCATGGAATTGGGGATAGCTATTGTCATATACCAGGCACAGATGCAGACTCCGAGATACTACTAGAAATTTAAATTAAAGGCCTGTATTTCTACTTTGTCCGATACGGAGATCGAACCCAGGACTATTTGTTCAACATTCACACACAACCTGGATCCTATAGCTACCGAGCAGTCATGTATTTAAATGTGTAGGTACATGTGTGTGCGTTTTAATGTTTTAAATACTTTCATTCGAAATGCATATATTTCAATGAAATCAAATCGAAATTCGGGTTTGAATCCCTGGTACTGTTGGATTTTTCTAACTTAGATTTTCTAGTTGAAATCTCTAACAGTGACTCAAAGTCTGGATCTGTACCCGTTTATGGCAATAGTCTCACCACCTATTCCATTATGGGACTTAAACATAAGTAATGAAACGTGGGAGTGTACTACTCTCTTCTGCCTATCCCTTCCTATCCGTTCCGTAGGGGATTACATACGTGAAGTTACATTTATATTTAATACAGCTCGTTGAGCTTGTCGCGATGTACAGTTAATATATATATACGAAGCCTATCAATCAATAGCTTGGCGCGCTCGTCTAGTCTAGACATTAGCTACTCCACGAAGACGGTCGCATTATAACTTATACTGCTCTGTGAGATTATTTTAATCTCAGTACAGACATTTTATGTCTTAGATACACGATTTTAAGGTTCTTTTACATCTTTTACGTCTATACATTCGAATTTTATGACTACGTAGGTACGTAGGTACATAATCTAAAATTTTTAACATAGCATTTCATAAAAGGTAGACTCCACGTGTCCAATTTCGGTTAGAACTGAATACTGGGGTTAGACCCGCCTCTACTTTAAAAACTTAATTTGCGACATACTCTCTTTCCTTACATTTCTTTCTAAGTTCGCAGCTCGTCGCAGACAATTCAAACAATAGTCTCTTGCGTTATTAGAATCACGGGACGAGATCATTTTTAATCCATCCGTGTACTGAGTCGAGAAGATTAAACAAGGTCTAATCCAATCGTAATTTGCAGGAATGTTTCCAGTAATGACTCTATATGAACAACTGTATACCTAGACACAAACACAAGAAACAAACATCCATATTCATATACGCTGCATTTGATGCTACATGTTATTTCTTTGTCTATCATGTTTCGAATTTGTTTAGGGCGAAAGAGATACAATATGTTATAGCTACTAGTAAATTGCGTTTGATGGTTTATGAATTCGGCTTATTATTGTCTTGAACAAATTGCATGATACTTCGGTATTTGACAAGCAATTTAATTGAAACCAATAAGCAATTAATACCTAATTAATCGTATAATAAACATTGAAAATAATTTCAGAAAATACTTTTCCGTTCAAAATAATCGTGAGCAATATTAAACTGAACTACAATAATTCATTAAAGTTACCTATATATAAGATTCGTATTTAATTTTATTGAGCCTACACCAAGGACTCAAATGTTGCAATTTAACAATAAAATAATAACCTTTACCCAACAAATTCTCAACATCCCTCACAACTCTCTCAATGCAAATGACGATATGTCTGCAAGGGTTAGGGCACGCGCGGGCTCGTTGCCAAGCTCTTCAAATGTAGAGCTGCAAGCTTTTTGAATTATGACCACTAATCTACAACATCTAGTAGGTTTGTATAATGCACCATTGAACACTTTTCAAGATTTTCCATGCTTAACACATACCCCTTTTTTAGTTGTCTTATCTATCATAGTCAACCCTTTTATCGTTAATTGTTGAACACGGTTCTCCTTTCAGAATGCGAAGGGTTAATACCAAAATCGGTCACACTGGACAAATGTAGGTTACCTCACCTATGTATTTTAAATATTCTGTGCTGTTCTTGACGTAAGTAATCATGCACCATTTTACAAAAATGCATGGTTTACAAATTAGTTAGATTCCACTAATGTTTCAAATGGTCGGTCATACGAAATTAACAGTACGAGAATATTTCGCAGCCCTAAGGAGACATTATCTCTTGACTCCATTGCAGTATGAAAAGTCGCAAGAGCATAGTTCCAAGCACAAGACGCGAAGGACGAATTATATGCCGTCTCCGAAACGCAAGACGAAGTTGGAGAACTTCGACAATTGCACCGCGCCGAGTGTTATTTCCACAAATTTCCTGACGAACGCTTACAGTTGCTAATTGTGAACACAATCTGGAGACGGTGAGGTCGTCAAACGTTGAGCACACGTTATTGTGAAACACGAATATTGAGGAATTGGATGACTTTGGATTGAATAAGTTTTGCTTAGATTGCACGAGTTTTATTTACGTATTGTTTATAATATTAAATTTATTTATTTAATATTAATGCAATTACACAAATGACAACAAAATATTTCAGAAATGGTAGTTTCAGTGGTCATTACTGACATATCCAATACCTTTAGACCGGATTAAAACGATGAAAATATTGCTATTATTCGTAAAGTGGCGATTAGACTTTATTACTCTTATAAAAGTAGGAGGTATAAAAACTCTAAAAATCCAGTGTAATATAACCATACCAAATTTTAAACGAATCATAAGTAAAATTAATAATTCAATGTTTTTCCTAGCTAACTTATTTCTTGCTTAGCATATTTTCTACAGTAAAATAAATAAGACGAACCATTGATGTTGAAACGAAGAATCGGAATAACATATTTTGTCTAAAGACCTCTCAGAAAGGACAGATTCAGTACCATTCAACTTGCAAAATGCACCCATAACGCCATAAAACGACCCCGAATCTCTACCACGGTACATTTACCTCGAGCTATCAAATGCAGGGCACAATAACATATGTGCCACTTAAGCTAATGTTCGCCGAATGGGAATAGACAAGAACGCCCTATAATAAACCTACAGAATGATAGTCCGTGCAACTCACGACGTCTCGTTATTCCAACAAATTTCAACCTTACACCCTACACTTAAAGTGTACTAAAGGCGTGGTCGT
>DWME01007858.1:0-12219 GCA_018244795.1 Parelbella ahira ahira
AAAGTGCGTTTTAAGTTTAAATATCACTTGCTAACGGTGAAGGAAAACATCGTGAGGAAACCTGCACACCTTAGAATAGAAAAATAACTGAGGTGTATGAAGTCTGCCAACGCGCACTTGGCGAGCATGGCAGACTATGGGGTCTTATTCAAGAGGAGGCCTGTGACCAACAATTGAAAGAAAAAAATAAATCCGATTTTTTTTTTCAATGTAGAAAAAATTAGATGCTAAAAATGGACTGAAAAAGTTGTATCCTTTCTGAGGGACACTAGTTTGAGAAATACTAACTTTTCTAGTCCTTTTTGGGTCAAAAATGATGTGACAAAATTATTAAACGAAAATAAATTATTCTTTAGGATGAAAATAGGCCAAAGTTTTTATAATATTGTTTACGAGATTTGCAAAAATGTAATAACCAGACCGTACGCTTGACACCATGTTCCAAACGTGGAATGATAGAAGGGTCGAGAGGAATATATACATAGATAGTTTAAGGGTATTTTTAATATTTGCCCACATTCACTTTTCAAATGTTTCATTATCATTTCAAACGAAACTCCTACTAATTACTAGCGAACCATTTCGATATGAAAACGGCTCCTAAATTATTAATGATATTACCTTATATAACCACCGCGCCAGCGCCGGGCCCGACTGGGAGCGTACAGCGCCGAAACTACACCTGTGGCGACCGCGCTAAATTACTTTTACTGATATTGTACTACACGTACCGCGCCGATAGTTGTTAATTAAATAGCGCAATTATATTACATCATTTTGTCGTCGATGTTACGTTTATTTTGACATGAAATATGCTACGTCTTACTAAACGCATCAGAAATACTCAATTATGTATCGTACCTCCAACGCAATTTTGTCTAAGCATATAATGGACTTCCGTCGTGTAACTTAGTTATATCCCATCCTGTACATTAATAGCAAACAATTTAGCAAGGCGTATCTCAAAACGAAGTGCACAGGAAATTGAAATATGCAGTGACGCCAATCGAGTTACAGCAAACAGACCGTGGTGGCCGTCACGCCCACCTCCATGCATCCTCAGCGTTATGGAAAACTGAGTTATTAATAATCGAATTAGAGTCTCGTAGATCTTTGGAATACACTTGAAAGTTGTAGGCACTAAATGCATTATAACGACGTGAACGCAAACCATACTGTGGTTCATCTAATTAATGGCCGCAGACCGTCTCCTATTGCGCACCTCGCTATATTCCCTCCTCCCTCGGGGTTATTGCATTACTTCATACCGAATTGCCGGAAGGTACGTTGTTATAGATAACGTCCAGGACATGAATATTATGTTAGTACTTCTGCCGTTAGCAACAATGGTTATGATAACTGTTAGTGATTAGGCAGGATCTTAGCACACACCTACCTATACAAGCGTACATTTAATTATCATCTCGCCCCTACCTGCTGAAATGCCTTCTATTAACATTTTAAAACATTGATATCATAATCGAATTTCAACAACTAGTTATATAAATAATTTCTAACAAAATTTATATTATTTGCGTGGGTACGGTTCTACACTTTAGTTTATGAACCCGAAAATTCAATTAACAACGAGTGCCAATGTAACAAAAATATTATTTTTTTTGAGTATCTTAAGTAAAATTTCAATTTGTCTGATTTGATTCATCGTTGAATTGAATTAAATTTTTTTTAGCAATTTCGTTGTAGTTATCTCGCTACCACGTTAAATATTATAGTCGCTTACTTAGGTACCTAATTTCTCATCTTTTCTTCAAAATAGAAATACGAAATATTGAAAGTAATCGTCATCATCAGCCAATTCCCGTCTACTGCTGGACATAGACCTCTCCAAATAATTAATATTCCTCATTTAAGTACATACGTATGTCACATGGGAATAAAACATATTGAGTTACATATTCTTTTACACAAGAATCGTAGCTGATCAGAGGTGCGGTGTTTTGCTGTGACGCCTTTAGTGAACTTTTGATAACGTTCACAAAGGTAACCGCATCTCAATACTTCGGCGTAAGTCAATTATCGGGCTCTCCGTTACACCCACTAAGCCATTTATTAAGCTATCGCGTAATTGGTTTTCGACAAGTAATTATTTTACAATAGCTATGATTTTCTAGAATTTTGAACTTAGAAAAGGGAATAGTGGGATTATTTAACTCCTCTGCCTACCAATACGGAAAAATACTGGAATGATGTTACGTTATTTTGAATCTAGCCAAATCAAGGCAGGTGTGTAAAGATAGTGATATTTGGCACTCGATGAACCCTCTCTATCTCGAAAGAGATCGGGCGTGCAGCAAAACACAAATATTTTTAATTACATAGAAATTGCGATTCATGTAAAATACAAATTGTATAATCTATATATCTTGAAATAAGGCCGGGCTTTTAAGAGAGACACAATTAAACCTATTAACAATAATTCCGGATATTTTAAATTACCTAAAACATCTCGAAAATAAATCCTCCTGGCAGCTTGGCCAAAATATGATCTAACGAGATACTGATTGTGGAACTACTTACGCTCAAACTATTTCATGCGTACTATTCCGTTTATACAGAATCCCTCGTTAAAATCTCAAAGTTTCTTGTCGAAACTTATATTTCAACGAATTCGATGTAATGTAGCGAATGCAATCATCCGTATTTGTAAAAAATCCCTCTAGCAGGTATACGATGGCAATTAGCCGAATGTTAGAACTGGAAAGTACTTAAATTTCAGTTTTCATACAAAAATTAAATCCGTGAAGCTAAAAACTTTGTGGTTAATTATAACATCGCAGTGAAGTTAATATTACAAATAGATCGTTATAAAAGTCTACTATTTTTGGAGTTCATAAAATTTTCGCGATAATTGCTACAAACTTTCCATTCAGTAATATAACATACGTTGTACTCGGTTCACGTTCTTAACTTGGCATGAGAATAATTTTGTTTATTATAGAACTCATTTATATACGCAAAAAATTCCCAAGCCGTCCCTTTGATGATACCGCACAAATGAGTACTGAGATCTAATCAGAGAAATACTGAATCAAGTGCTTGAGGCCGTGGTTATTAATTATTAATATATGTACGATTCAAAAACTTATGGTACTTCGAAATAGATCCTGGTTCGACGGCGCGAGTTGTTGGCTGAATGTGTGATTCCACAGCAACCTCAAAATATTTTTTAATAAATTTATACAAGCTATTAAAGATTCATGAAACCTCGCATCGACGTGATGAGACACAGTCCCTCTCTTCTTTTTCTTATAATGCCTCTTCATAGTGAAAGTTCGCAGTTAACTCTGCATATTTCTTTCGGTCTTTCGCCAGGTTGAAAAGTTCGGCGGCCATTTCGACTCTTGCCCGCTCTTGGGTGCTGCTCAGCCACGACTCCTTCAATTTAACTTCTTCGCTGTTTCTTTGCAACATGCCATTTCTGGTCTTCTATCTGTATATCTAACCGCGTAAGCAGCAAGAGTTCGTATACAATATTAATTGTTTGTCTACAATATGAAATGTGTATATTATCACAAATATTGTATTTTTGTAACATCTCCAAATAGCAAATCTGATAAGGAACACATAAAAGGAAACTTTCTCTAGTTAGTCGAATTCAAGCGATAATGTGTATATTAAAACGAAAATCCAAAACGGAAAAATTACATCAGCCTTTTGATAATAAATCATCAATAATGCATTATCGGAACGCAGTCGACTATGATAATGGATATATGTTTTGATCCGGATGGAATTAATATGTACAAAATTAAAACTCATTAAACATACTACATCCCAACAGTTTAACGACGGAAGTTTAATTAAGTGGTTGATAGTATTTGGCTGTTCCATTGACCGTATAACTTTTATATCAATGAATAGTCGCAGACATTTCGAGATACGGTCCACTTTAGTTTGAAAATATTAATCACCATAAAGACTTTTAACAGAAAAGTCTGATAAATAATGAATTTTTATTATTAGGTTGTTCGCTAATGAAGCAGTTAATGGTCTTTCCGTGTTTTGTGCATTTCCGAACTACACGTTCCACATTTCAAAAGAGAATATTACAATACTATAAACGTAACATCACGCCTGTAATCCCCGAAGGGGTAGGCAGGGGGGTGTGGTACACCCTCACGTTTCACCAATTACGTTTAAGTTCCATGGAAGAGGTGGTGAGCCTATTGCCATACACCGGGCACTGATCCAGACTCCGAGGCACTACTAGAAATTCTAAATTAGAAAAATCCAATAGCATCCGACCCGCGGGATTCGAACCCAGGACCTCCCGATCGGCAGTCGCGCTTGCAACCGCTCGACTAACGAGGCAGTCTAAAAATAATACTTTAAATTCTACTTATCATTGTAATTGGGTACAATTTTATGTACACGTTTATCGTTGTACATAATATAAAATATAAAAGAAACAATAAAGAATAGTAAAAATTCACTCACAATGAAGCTGTATTAGAATTAAAACATAATATCAACAATATTATAACAATAACAATATAACAATCGATTCGTTTATGTACCGCCAAATTATAACCTTTAATTATATTTACCATCGTAATAATTCTTAGTGAACCGGAGAAATTAGTAATACTTAAAGCTTTTGCCAAATATCTTTACCAACTCCGCTGGGAACAAAGGGATTCTTCCAAAGACAACTAATCTCTATTAAAATTAGTCTTAAAAAGTTTTTGAATCATCGAATGAGTAAAGTTGGAGTACTTTAAAATACTTGTAATGAGAACTTTTGCTGGTAATATTCATCTGTGTAAGTTGAGCTTTCCAATAATAAGTATATATAAAACAAATAACTGCGCTCATAGTACGAATATTCATACCGCGGAACGTGGGAGTACTGGAGTAGAGAAATGCCTCTACCCACCCCTTCGGGGAAATACAAGCGCAATGTTATAAAACGTACAACGAACAATCAAATGAAGCGCTACATCAAATTCCAAAATTCAATGACAATACCTGTGTTATTACTTGACGCTAATGCGCTGGTAATCGCAGCGGAAATTGTCACTCTCGACGGGGAGGTTGCAGCGGGCCACTGATTGAGTCGAAATGCGATAATACAAAGACATAGCTAGTACGTCTACATGAATGAGAAACGAATCAAATTTTACTTTACATTTAGTTACGTGAACGGAACTGCCAATAGAGATGTACATCAAATGTCATTTACTATTTATTCTCTTAAATTTCATTTGAATAAATGTAAGATGACCAATGAGATACGACATATGCACAAATCAATTATGAAGTGCGCTATTATTCATCCCGTTAAAAGTGTGATCGATCAATGCAACAGATTATAATTTGGAATAAATTGGGCTTGTAAAGATTTTTACGAGATAGGTAAAGAGCGTCGAGTGCCACATAACTCAATCGTTACACAGATATGACATGCTTCCACGTCCATCACGAAGATTAATTCGTTTACAAAACCATCTACAAAACCTGGAGATATTTCAAAAAGCTATCAGTTTTAACAAAAGAGTAGTTACTTACCTGATTTTTTATGCCGGTGTCCCTTGTAATGTCCACCTGGAAGCTGTCTAAGTAATTATTTACGTTGTAACCTGAAGCGGGAAGATCCCATTGACTCATCTCTGAACTCAGCGGCCCTGAAAATGAATTAAAGAAGCTTTTGTTTCTCCTTTTGTACCTTATATGTACTTCAATAGCTATCAGGTATTACAGTAATAGATAGTAGTTAGGACATTAAAATTTTATTATTCAGTTCTGGACAAATTGTTAATAGGTAAACGGGCTTACAAAGCTACACATGTATGTATACATCGCGGCCTAAGACTTTATTAATTAATTAATAATTAATTGTATTTAAAATCTCTCGTACGTTCATAGCGTTAAACAGAAACGTTATATTACTTTTATAACATAATTTAAGGTACATGACCTAAGTGTAAAGTTAATTCAAGTTACACTGTGCTTAATAATTCGAGTAATATTTAAATTAAGTATCAAACGTTTCGTTCTCATAAATGTTTTGAAATTTATGCACGGATCCGTTCAAAACGCATTCATTTACCATTCATGCAAACGTGTTATAGAAAATAACTTTGTATGTTTAAATAGTCTTATGACCGTTTAAATGCAATAGGAAAATGGTAACTAATGGTGGAAAGTTCACCATAGGTATTACCGAGCCTTTTATTGTACCACTGTTGGGAGCGGGCCTCCTCTAGAAGCAAAAGGGTTATATTTTTGAATGATTGTGTCATAAAATATAAAAGTGAACTTCTGAGGTTCAAGCGTCAGACTTCCAGATGTTATGTGTGACTTTAATATTAAATATCACTCGCTATAATGCTGAGGGAAAACATTGTAGGCGAACCTGCTCGCCGGAGAGCTTTCCATAATATACTTTAAAGCGTATGTTGTATTCCAAGCTGCACTTGGCCAGCGTGATAGTCTCTGTGGCCTTAATCCTTAACATACTGAAGTACAACCGCATATTACATTAAACACTTTGAAAAATCATATATTATGAGTATATAATATATTATACTAAGAAATATATTATTGGCAATATTAGAAATTGATGTGATGTTAGCGAATTCTAAACAAGTCATATTATCTACATTTTAAATTAGATTCGCAAATATTCGCCTTTGGTATTTATATAATATAGGTAAGTAACACCTCATATTAGCACTTGCAGGCGTATTCTCAATGATTGATATAGCTATAATATCTTCAAAATGAAACTTGCACAGCCTAACATACAGTGTTACGTAACTTGCTTAGTCATCACTTGCTGTGTTAGTGAAGTATCATATCACAAGGAAAATTGCTCACATTAAAGTACTTCGTAATGTTCTCGAAGGCGTGTGAAAACTGCTAAACTGTACTTGGCCACCGTGGAAAAATGTGGCCTTATCTTCTATACTGCGCATTAACTCACAGTGCATATAAAATATCCGCCTTATAGCTTAGCATGGTTAAGTTTTAGGATTCAAACCAATGGCTCGCTGAAATGCGAACAAGTCTTACTAAGTTCGTTACACATCATGCTTTGTGCATTTGCGCTAACAGCAACCTCTGGTTCTGTTGCAACTACTTAACGAACAAAGGCGTCCATTAAACTCAGCTCACTCTGTGTTACATATAATGACGCTAAAATTTGTATTTAACACGTGCGTTAATATCTTCCTTCCCCGCAGAAATGTAATTAAATGTGTACAATAATTTCTTATCAATATTTGTCATTATCATCTGCCTATGTACGTCCGCTGCTGGGAGCTCCCTTAGGGGTTTTTGACTATAGCCTCCACGCTGGGCTGGCGGGGAATGCAGAGTACGACTTCTTGCACCGCCTCCGTTTCTGCATGTCAGCTGTCAGGCCATTTAGCCATGCCTAAGTAGGCTGCGTCATACTACAATCGTCCAGTGCTGGGTTTAACTGCATCTTACGACACCTTGATATCCTGCTACGGGATCGAGATTGCAAGCCAATACTAGAAATTTTAAGTTACTAAAACCCCAATAATAATAGAATCAAACCTAGACCCTTTTCATCAACAATCGCTCTTTATACCACAAGACCAACGAGCCAGTCAGAATAAAAACATTAAAATAAAATAACAAGGACTCTGATGTATGTAGAAATTACAAATTGACGATAATAATACTCGTAACACGAACTTTTGATTAGTTTGTTTTATAGCCGTTTCGCTTTTTGCCACTGTGGCTACGATTTATGCTATGTTAGAGCCTTACCACATTTGTAGAATTTGATTTGTTAATCTGACTGATAAACGAACACGTTGAAAAACCTACGCGTGAGCGAGCCATAATTTAAAAAAAACTATCAAAATGCTATCAAAACACAATTATTAACTGTATTCCACGAAATGGAGAGTACGTCACTTTAAACAGTAGTCAGGCTGATAGAGCACTGTTTATTCTACCTCGTACGTCTATAATAGCCAGCTGGAAACAAGTACCCGCCATTTAAATTACAACTAGGACAACTTATTCCAAGTATTTAAATTTAAATAAAGGTGTAAAAAGCGTTCTACAGCAGTCGGTTAGCGCTCATTCGGGATGCAATTCTACTGTTTAAACATTTTGACTTTTGGTCTTGCTATGAATGTACCAATTTTCCACTAGATAGCAGATTTTAGAGAGAAATCCCAAGCTAACGAGCTCAGTTTCAACGTTCAACAGTGACATTATTCTGGATAAAATATTCAACGAAAGCGAAATTATTTTGAAACTCAGAATAGATGCAAAATAGATGAAGTGGCTCGGCGACTAGTTTGCCTCGGTTAATAACAATCAGATAACAGTTTCCCAGTTATTTCACGGAAATTCGTTATTATGACTTAGCTTGTTGTTAAGCGCGATTTCATTCGCACAAATTTTTATCTGAGCGGTTACCATGCTCTTCTCAGTCGTATGCTTCACTTCTGAACGACATGCCCGTCCTGGAAATATTTGCTATAGGAGATGACGAGCTGCCTCCACGCCACTGTCGTTAGCTGGTCGAAGCGCTGCTGTCATTGTTACCATGCAATGTCACATCTTCAGATGATTCATTCAAAATTGTATCCTAATTAAACTGTACACTTCGCCCGCAGTGATACCCTCGTACCAAATTTTAACAAAGAAAATTATATAGTTTCAAAATGTACACACGATACAAATACAATCACTTACGAATTCAGAATATTAATGTATACAGAACATCATACAAGTACATATATGGAAGTACCCTTTGCAGAGGTATCGTCTCCGATGGTACCTACTGTTGCAGCACCAATGTCCTCAAGTACTTAGCTACGGTTGAAATGCCGTTACAAGCTGAAGGTTGTAAAACAAAAGTTTTAACTGATTCCTTAGGGAAGTTATAATTAATTATCTAGAATACAAATACAGTCTACAGATACAAACATTTAATATTTATTGTTGATCTTTTAGTTATTCGTTAGCTAATATTTATCATCAAGGCCGTTGAAGTGCAGAAACAACAACCCTTGAGGTAATCCCTTAGTACTGTATCGCTAATTATTTTTAGTAATCCCATTATAACAAAGCTCACATTGCTGTGAGCACATCTAATACATTTCACTCCTCAAATATTATGTTATCTTTAATGTTTTTTCAGTGACCTCTTACTAATGTCATTATTGTATAATATGAAATGCTGAGAGCTCAAACACATCCGTTAGGCAAGTTAATAAATAAAATGAGAGTAAAACTTATTAATAAATCGATAAAATCGAATAATCGAATATTCGATTATTAAAGTTGCCATGAAAACATTTGTTGTAAACTTTATTATTTTTCATATAATAAATACATACAAATAATGAATACTTATTAATAAATATCTACGGCCGAATAATAAGTTAGCATCGAGCAGTAAACAAGTTTCAATATCAGAAGAAATTTCTTACCTAATTAAAGCTGCTGGCGTGAAATGTTCGTCGTTATCCATTCTGCTCCCCCCACTTACCCGCGGCGGCAGTGCGACGAAATGTGAAATTTCAATTCCAGAGTAAGATTTTTATTAAAGTATCGAAGCTTGGAAACCGCTCGAGTATAGTTTGGAAACAAATAAAACGACTTTTCTTGGTCTTTTTTTTCTTTTTTTATACATAAAAGCGTCGACTTGATTTATCGTCGGCGCTCCGAGACCGCTACCAGTCTTGATCGACGGAGCATTTCAATTTATTTTATGAGTCAACACCTTTCCTAAGGATTTGTACTTAACGACACACTCGCATTCTATCATTCACTCCTTTACAAACATTTTTCAACGCCTTCTAACAATATTTACAGGAACTGGTTTTACCTATATTACAATATATTTATTACACACACAAATATTTTAAGCATTCCCTTGTATAATTGATATTCATAGGATTTTCTTATATATATGAAATAATGCGACTAATATTTTTCTAATTATTTTTCTAGTTTTTATTAACCATTTATTGCTTAAATTTAACAAAAAGACGAGACTCCAGTTGAAATGGGTATAATAGAAATATTTTATTTTATATTAGCTGATGCTGAGTTAATAAGAAATATTGACATTCAAATTCAATTTCTGATATCATTCGCAATCTGAATGCTTTTTTGTGGAACAAATAATACCGAAGATGTTGATAGATTTAGCGGTCCCAAATAAAAAGTGTGATAATATCTGAATACAAACTGCAATTAGCCATAAAACGAAATAAATTCGTTTTTTTTTCTCTTTAAAAAACAGCTTGTCGAAATTTCAATAACCAACATAATAAAAACTGATTAACACATTAGGAATGTTAGGGAAAATACTATTAATTCTTTGATATGTCGACGTTTTCAATTAAATGAGAATGCAGATAATTTTGAGCACGGCGGCACTCAGCGGGCGGGAACACTTAAAAATTAAGTGTCATAATAAAGCGAGTTCTGCTCGTCTAAAAGCACTTCAGTTTTTGCCGCAACGACATGAATGGAAAACGCATTTGGCCAGTCGGACACGGTAAACAAGTTAGGGAGAAAGCAACACGAATTTTAAACGCCGTTTGCAGGAATTCCGGTGGTGTGAGCGTAACGCCAACCGAAAAGGTAAATGGATCATAACGGCGTATCAATATTGACCGCAACTCCCATTCAGCGTACATCACGCCGGTTATATTGGCCATATCTCACGTTATGCCGAGACGCCATTTTTCTCGACACTAATTTATGTGATGCCGCTTTTTATTTTTTGACTTTTTTTTAGGCCAGTACGTGTTTTGCTTTTTTAATAGGTCCACGCTCGAAATGTGCGCACATTTTAACGGCTCCGTGATTTTAGGATAATTCGAATTTTATTTCGCACGGAATATATGTATTTGTTTTGTTCAAATCGTACACAGATGATTAGAATGCGTAACGACGTGTCGTTATGTGATATAAAAATGTGAGTTTTATTGCTCAAAAAGTTTAAATATTAATAAACGTATTTCGATTTTAACAGCACTGAATAACCTATTGTTCTTTCCCTATCATACGATTCATCAATCAATATCTGGTATATTATATCTTCTTCAATATTATTATATTCAATAATATGATGTTCTATGTTTAGTATTAATAATAATCGACCCATTTGTCATTCCACTGTTGGAATATGGGTCTCCTCTCATATTGAGAGGGTTAAGGCCGTAGTCTGCCATATACATTAGTTTAAATAATCTAAAAGCAAAAAAGAAATCATCAGGTGTACGTTGGTTACGATTACCTATTCTTGTCTCAGTTGGCTTTAAACGTCAAGGATTGGATGCGGTTGTTTTTTTATATATCCCTTTCAAATCCCCGGATATCGACGTGGCAAAGGGCAAAGTTGTGGCTAAACGCAAACCGTTATATTGTTCGTGAAACTTATTAATCTGTACGTTTTACGGAAACTATTTGCGGTGTACATAGCGACGAATTTATACGTGTATTAAGTGTACAATATTTATGTACAAAATGTTTTTTGTATTACGAACATATGGACCTAAGCTTTTTATATTTGCTTTGTATATTTGTTAAGTTTAAGTCTACAAGCTTTTCGTTACATTTGGGTTACTTTTTAAAATATGAAAAGCGCAACAGATAAAAAATGGCGCGTCGCTTGCTGAGCTGTTGACTGTGCTTAAAAGTAATTCACACAAAGAATAGGCAAAGTGTCCACATTAGATATTTAAACCAAAATATAAAAAAAAAACAACTTTTAATTTAAAAATTTTAACTTCAAACTTGAACGTGCAATCATAATGTCAAATATATATTGTATCCGTCTACCAGACTGTACACGTTAATATCCACAAGCAAATAAAATACATTGATATTCGAACTAATATTCACTTAAGCTACTACATAGTTATGGAATATGTTACACTAATATCTCGCTCAGTTTCATGAGAAATGTAATATAACTAAAATATAACCTCTAATAAAATACGTTAGCAGTAGATATTCTGCTCGGATTTTCAGTGTTTCGCTCTGATTCCAATTCTACTCACTCATTGCCCTTGGGAAATTTGTAAGAATAAATGTCAATTTCAAATATTTTCCTCCTTGTCAAATAAAAAACCTAAGTTACGGAGTAATATTTTACGTACATTTTGAACTAGCGTCTACCCACGATTCCCACTTAGGTACCTATTCGTTTACGAGTATATCGTATATGTACGTACGAATTTAAGAAATGAT
>DWME01007859.1:0-12219 GCA_018244795.1 Parelbella ahira ahira
TTTTTCTAATTTAGAATTTCTAGTAGTGACTCGGAGTCTGGATCAGTGCCCGGTGTATGGCAATAGGCTCACCACCAATTCCATGGGATTACGTTTATACGGATTACGTTTTATATTTAATCCAAACTACAAATCTTATATTACATATGTACCTACTAGTGAGACGGGGATTGGGGGAATTGGGACGCCCGTCCTAATTAGACATACCCTACCATATACCCAAAATAAATATCAGAACTGCATGAAAAATACAACAGAAACTGTCCACAGGTAGGCCTTGGGCATTGAACTGTAATGCCTTCTAATTACCTCATCGTAACAACCTTTTAAAAGGCGTAATTATCATAACTTTTATTGTTCTACTGTGTACATGAATGTCCCATCAGAACAAATAGGGCTAAGGTCATATTGTACCACGCTGCTTACGTAGCAATTGGTATATTTCACTCGTCTTAGAATAATCAGAACCACAAAACCTCTGATGGCGAAACCTACCCTAGCATTGTGACATAGTTTTTGTGTTGAATATTTTACTCTTGTACATACATCATTAGCCTGTTTTACACCACTGATGGACATAGGCCTCCACTGAAAGTTTTTGCCCATGATCCTCACGCGGGACTAGCATCTGAGATCGCTGACCGCAGCGTCTCGCGCCGCCTACACTGCTGCTTAATGGGAACCGTTTGTTTAATTCAAAAGTGGATAATTAGTCGTGACAGCTCTGTAAAAATATTTCGTCATCAAATTGGTCGTTACACTAAATTTTGTTACTGATAACACATTAATGGTGTATATGAAAATAGTACCCCAGATTGCGCCTATCCATTTCCCCGAATAGATTTTCACACGCGAACCTACATATTTGACGTATGCGTGTATTTCGCAATCATTCGTTAAGCAACGCACTCATTGTCGTACAACAAAACCGCACAGTTCGAATCGTAATAAATTTCGTGCGTTATTATGAAATTGAGCATTTATGATTATTTATGTGTGAATTCGTGCTCACGCATAGGTTACATTAGAAATATGCTATAGTTAAAGGCTCACTGATTATATTGTGCCTACAAAGTTTCTCTGATCGACTGTTTCCAACATTAATAATAATGTTTATTAGTACTGATGTCCTTATGAAATTGATATAAAATATGTATCTTTATGTTCTTTTAAAAAAAGATAATGACTTCTTGAGATAAGATATAGCTAGCAATTTTCAAACTTTCGCCACGTTTTTAAAAAATAAAAACAATTTGATTCATCTCTAAAAAGCTTTGACATTTTACGAAGGACTATCAATCATTTATACGCTTTAGAAGATATGAGACTTAAATTAATACACTTTTCGGCATACAACGCATGTATTGTAAAATTTACACATAAATATGTACTTATATGTTTAGCGGGTGGGTGGTATTTTCCGGAAATAAGCAACATTCCGGAAGTTTTCAACTTTTCGGAGCTTTGCAACCTCGCCGAATTCCGAATATTTATTATTACTAACCTATTTAGCAAATGTTACCAAAGCTGGAAAAATACATTCCTTAACCGTACGCTCATGGCGGCTCTAGCATGTCGCTTTTTGCTCAGATGTGTCGCAAATAGTAGCTCAAACTCTATATAAGTTTCCTCTTCCCAATTTAGCTCTTAATCTTATAATAATTAAGGCTAGAATAGCTTGAATATGTTATTGACACTAAGCCTGTTGAATGGTATTCACAAACGTATGTGGAACCATGCCCACAGTGTTGGGAAACGCTATCAGAGTAAATGGATCTTAATGCCTATGTTTATACATGTATATCACTATTGTAAGTATGTCCTTTTACATGTTTTTTTTATTTATTATAAATTTATATATAACGCTTTTGAAACATCCTATTTCTCGGAACAAAAACTATTACCCTAAATTCATCTTAAACCAATCTACACCACGACCTACTTACGATCGATGGGAGCTCACGAAGAAGACCTCGGAAACGTCCGAAGCTAATCGATCTTTAGCAATAGGATGTCGATGATTTGGTACCGACTTCACTCTTGAGTAAAGTCGGTACCAAATTTGATAGTAACATAACGTAAAATCACGAATGTCTTACTCAAAAGGGTAGAGAGAGAACTATAATTTTGCAATTTAATATAATTGTGTATATACATGTAGATACTGGCCAAATATTCAATAATAAAATACACAAAAAATCTATATTATATCTATTGTCAATCGCAGTCACTGACAAGTACTCAGATAATGCCTTTCAAAGGCTTTGTCACTCAGTAATAAGTTCCCTCACTTCTATGTAGAAGGCCAGATTCCATTCATTCGTTCATTCATAGTAAAACAGTGAGGGTTTTGTGTGTTTGTATGCGTCAGTTCTAATAATTCTAATAATTTTATCTATGTTGAACTGTCTATTGTGTAGAGTATATCGTTAATCGGTCATGTAGAGACAAACTTGATTCGAAACAAGATGAATTGTTTTAGGCCTGATTTACTCTTTCATTGCTTAAGTGACAAGTCAAAATAGAGTATAGAAATGGAGTGTAAACTTAGAGAGTAAATTGAGAACGTAGAGTTTGAATCTAGTGTAGTCAGAGTATAGAATTAGAAAGTAGAATTATCGCGTGAAGTTAAAGAGCAGAGTTAGAGTGTTGAATTTGAATGTAGAGTTTATTAGTATGTGACATGTATTGTAAATACTATATAATTTTAAAGCAACTAAGACAGGCCGCAATTACGACGATTCTGAGACAGAGACTGCTTATTAGTGCAGAGGCACTTCATTTACTTGTTTTTGTACAAGTCTATGTATCAAATAGTTTTGATAAAATGATATCTAAAATGGAAAATAACGTAATACCACGCCTGTAATCTCAGAAGGAGTACACAGAGGAGTACACTCCCATGTTTCACCAGTTACGTTTACGCCCAATAAAATATGTAGGTGGTGAGCCTATTCCCTGGCACAGATATAGACTCCAAATCACTACTAAAAATTCTAAATAAAAAAAGTTCAATAGTAGCCGACCCGGGATTTTAATACAGGACCTTGCGATCGGCAGTCGCACTTGCAACCACTCGGCCAACGAGGCAATCAAATGGAAAATATATCACGAAATATATTCTAGAAAGCCTATCGGGAATATAATGTTAGTTTTTGAAATAAATTGTGTTTATTAGTACCTTAACAGTCAAATTTTACAGCTCTACATATTCTGACTATATTATCTCCACGTGGCTCTCCACCTGAAGGTTCGCGAATAGAACTGTGTCAGTATCAATTAGATGACGTATGAATAATTAAACATTTACCGAGGATTGTGTTATTGTATTCATGAAAATCGACGCTACATGTGTGTAAGTGAAGTTATTGACTTAACTCGCCACTATCCGCACATTGTACCGAACAGTTTAGTAATAGTATTTTAATAGGCTTAGTTGAAGCAAATTTAAACGAAGCATAAGCATTACCGGTTTTATAACACATCCATCAACTTCAAGTGGTTGATACAACGAGATTTAATAGTACAGTTATTGATGCATGGTTACAAAACACTTCATGGCGGTAATGTACCATACACAGCACTGACACGTACACGGCGTGGTGATGACGAGCATTTGTTCAGTGAAAATTAAAGTATATATGGGTATGTCAATTTCAAAGTTACTTTGCGAGAATTACAATACTTGCAATAAACTAACTAAACTAACGATATATGGATGAAATAATTATCTATTTTATATACTTGTATGGCAAGGAGCTTGTAAGAAAGGAGTTTTGTATTTGCTCAATATATAAATCGCAATAGGTTAGATCTGTAAGGATAGATGTGATGGAAATATATAAACAAAATACATATAAACCAATCGTTTAACTAATTTGTCATGTTCACGAACACGGATATAGTTCTATTCGTTACACACTTGAAGGAAACAAATTATAGTTGCACAATGGAATAACGACAAGTCGAGGACAGAGCGCGGTGGCGACTCATTGGGCGACTACGTCTAGCATAGGTCTGAAATAGGCTGATGATGATGGTGATAACAATGGATGGAATATACTTACATTTAAAGTACTACAGCATAACATCGCGCCTGTACTTTCGCAAAGGTTAGGTAGGGGATTATAGCACACTCTCACGATTCCCTACTTAACTGTTACTTCCTACCATGGATTAGGGGTGAGCCTATTGCCTTACACTGGGCAAAAAACCAATCTCCAAGCCATTACTAGGAATTTCAAGTTACAAAAACCAGATGTTTCTCGATCAGGGGGTGAACCCAAAACCTCTCGATCAACGGTCACACTTGCAACCACACCATCAACTAACCAATCAAATTAAATCTTACAGAGAAACAACACACGTATAAAACAAGGCAGTCAATACTACAAAACTTATAAATAATGTCTTCGACAAATTGCACTCCCTGACCTTGCTTTTTAATGTCAATATGGACACGTCATGACATCAATTATAGAAATTAATAGATATACTATGAATTATATTGTCTTATAATTTGACACGTATACCATATAACCGCTTTCAAAAATAGTAGGATGTGATAAAAAAAAATTATATCCCATTATACCCCCATCAACTCATGGTTATAATAGATTTTCACATAATAAGCAGTAGGAACTATTTGCAAATGAGTTATTTTATAGAATATTTCGGGAAGTGAGAAATCTCCTAAATAAGCGGTCCTCCTCTCCGGATATCTCTGTATATTTGTCTTTTAATATAAAATAGATATTTTGAAAAATTGCAACATTGGGAATTGAGCGTTACTACTGAAAAGAAAAAATTAAGTGGCACAACACTGTTATTTCAAAACGCCGTCATGCAAAATATCGACACAACTCAAGTTACAACTCATCTTTTGTCATCTGGCAGTTGGAGCTGGTGTCGTAACTATATGAACGACTTATGAATGACACTTATAGCTATTAAGGATATAATTAGAGATTGAAAAATAAAAATAACAATTGATTGTATCATATTACTGGCAAATTAGAAAGTGACGTGAGAAAAAAGATGAAAGCGAGTCATCTTAATTTTTTATTGCAACTCTTTTTAACTGCCTAGTTTTGTATCAGATAAATACGTGTGAAATGTTCCAAGACGTTACTCATTAATTAATTAATAAATCAAGATTTTGACTTTGTAAACAATCACAATTATTAATATGTTAAATTACTTTGCGATCGTAGTAGCAAAGAGCCTTGCCCTCTAATATGTAGAAAGATATTAAAATTATGAGTCATTGGAGTTGCATTTAGTTTCTGTTCTACAATTGTAGAATTATTTCCAGTTAATTAGACACTACGGTCGCTGACCGCGACCCGACCACAACCAATCAAACCTGCGTTGGTCCAACCACTGCAACACTAAACACGACCATTTTCAAATAATTATGAACCTTAGCGGAAACTTCAATCTAGTTTTAACGGGATGTGAGTTCAATGATTAACATAACACTAAGCCTGTATTTCCTCGAAGAGGTAAGCAGAGGCGAGTAGTACTCCCAGGTTTTACCCAGCCGGTATAGCAATATAAATATCAATAATCATTTTTGCAACCCTGGAATCTAACACAGGATTTCTCGCCGTTGCGTTTGCATAATCTATTATATATCAACAAGACTTAATGATTGTCTCATTATTATCAATCCTTTTATCAATATCAATCCTTTTATCAGTTATCGATTTCAATCTTATGAGATTGAAATAGACTGTTGATGATATGAGATTGAAATAGACTATTGATGGATACGATTATAATTATTATAGTCATAGTTATCTCTTTACA
Organism: Parelbella ahira ahira; assembly: GCA_018244795.1. NCBI lineage: Eukaryota > Metazoa > Arthropoda > Insecta > Lepidoptera > Hesperiidae > Parelbella > Parelbella ahira. The sequence goes on from DWME01007859.1 coordinate 5,812, forward strand.
AAGCTTTTACTTTTCTGTTATTCTTTTTATCGGGCCTCCTTTTAAAAAAGGGCAAGGTTAAGTCCAAAGCTCACCATGCAGAGCAAGTTGAAGTTGACAGAAATAATGTGTTAAAAAACTTTACGGAGTTCTTAAAGACCCGTAGGTTTCTTCACTATTCATCGCCGTTATGCGAATCAATATTTAGTGTTAAAAATAATAATAATAATATTGTAATTAAAGAGATATGAACCGTGATTTGAATCTCAGACCACTACAATGGACGACTATAAACTGAATCACTAAGCTATTACTACTTTACTGCTCTGTTCTGACGAATAAAATCAATTATGCATTGCAGCATGTTTTACCCAAGATAGCAGTATCTTGAACAGGAACATTTATAATTTGTTATCGAAATAAAAATAGTTCTGCTGTTTTTTTTGATGTCAATACAAGTACGACATAGCATTCATATACAAAATCTAGAACAACTTAAATTTCATACGAAATTAGTCGTGCTTTACATAGTACCTATTTAAAATTTATAATGACGTAACGCAATATTAAATATTTACATACTATATTCACACTTCATTTAAAAAACAGATGTGTTTTTTATTTTACGGATTTTTCTGGGCATCTTTTTTTTGTCGTGTTTTCGTATTTGAAACACCTATTACAATTTTTTTTTCACAGTCACCGAGGGTTGGCTGGTAGAGAATGCCAGTAGGCATTAAGTTAAACTTTTATATATTATCAATAAAGGGTAAATATTTAAAAAAAAATTGTGTTGCAAGTACGAGAATAACCCTTTTGTAAGAGTTCATAATATTTGTACCACGAGAAACGTTGTTGGACTGAGTGTAACATTTCGATAAGCGAAGAGCTTCAGATGGCATTCCCCTTCAAGAGCGAGTGAGCGGCGGATCGGTAATGTCAAGGAGGTGATCACATTGGGCTCTACATTTATAATATTTTGGGATTTGTTTACGCGCTCGTGCGTAAACAACACGCTTTTACAATTCACGACATATTATGATTAATTGCGTCATTGTTTGAAAACAGCAATAAATTGTGAAACAAATTTAAGTATAACATTTTTATAAGTGTATACTTTTTAAATTTTTGCTCTACAAGCTGTAACATTTATATAAATCTGCTTATGCTTGATCTTAACGTTTTATTTTTTTTCATTTGATGTAAACTGTTTTAAATTACTTTGATTGATATTAATAGTCAGTAAGACAGACGCAAAATAGTTATTCACAAAACTGTATAATAATGACTCTAGTTAATATTACTATGGAATATTAAAGTGTAACAAACAAAAACTAGTCATTCACAAAACTGTATAATATTAACTCTACGTAGTCTGTATTCTAAAACTAACACCGTGATCTAAAGCAGTCGTGTCCAACGCATAAATATAAGTTTAGCAAACGATGATGCTCAGCCCAACGTTACAACACGAGGCAATCTGAAATGTTTGCTGTATCGCTGATCGCTTATTATTACACTTTTAAATTATCTTAACCTTTACAGAGTAGTTAACAAGAGTTACCAATATGATCATTAATATGATTCCTTCTCTACATAATATAATAGCAGTCGTTACACAATTTAACTCGTTATTAAATGCCTATAAAATGAGAGACCTAATAATTAGTTTCAGTTTGTTGTAGTCGAATTCCCTGCAATAAGCCTCCTCATCTCCTTATATAAAACTGACAACATAAAATATTGCTGCCAGATATTAAATTAAATAAATATGGTCATAGTTCTGGGAATAAATTATAAATAATTCGAAGATAAAAATAGTCCCAATCGTTAATCTATCAATTGAAATTTGCGATTTAAAGAACACTATTTTCCCTAAGATCAACTGAAGTTATTTTTGATGTCGTATATATTGATCAAAAAACCAATTTACTTGAATTCAATGCTTACTTTTTAAAAAAACTTACATAAAAGCAGCTCTACTTTAATTCGATACTTGAATACAATAATCCGTATCTATTTAAATTGGAGCAATTCAGCAAAATCACATAAGGATATATGTTCTTATCACTAACGCTATTAACTTATCTTCTAACTCTTATTAAACACGTAAATGCAGTATGATGTATGAGTATTAGCACATTATGAGATTATATAAGCTGTTAATAATTTCCCACATACTGGTAGGTCTGTGATTGTGAAACATCCTGCTATATATCTAGGAGATAGATAACGTCACTGGTGACCTATCGCTGTTCAAGTAAAGCATTTGTATGATACGATTATTTTGCTATCTGTATCCGTAATCATGTTTACACGAAACACAGTACGCGCCTCCATATAAAAGACTTCAACGAGCAATATTACATTTAAAAACTAATAATATTTTTTACGACAACAATTTATTAAGCTTTAAGTAGAGATTTCAGTGATTAGGTAATTTACAAGTGTTCAAATATTTATAATACAGTTAAAAATAACATTGTACTAGGTAAATGACTGGTGTCGTGAATTCAATTTATTTAAAACGGCTTCTCACAATGTAACACAAATAAAGTTATAAAAAGTACTAAAATATGTGAATGTGTATGTGCAGTGCTTTTGGTCATTTTTCATAACATATATCGTGGAGGTTAACACATGATTAAGAAAGCTATATTTTGCGAGATATGTCGCAATCGGCAAACCGGAATGACGTGTATTCGTTATCAAAGCCGATGGAGCACTGGATAAGTTTAACGAGGGTTATTAAGTAACGACACTTTGTATGTAACATAACGAGTGATAAAGCAGGTGTGTGTAGTTACATAAAAGTCGATATGTGCTCAAGATTGGTCAGTCCACGTTACTTTATGCCGATCTGAGGAAGTTACGTCATATGAAGTGTAGATATCACTTTAATGTATATTGATTTTAGTAATTTTAAAAAAAAATAATTTTCAGTTTTTATTTAAAAGATATGATTGAATAAGATATAGGTTAACTACGTGAAAATTACAAGATTGCAAGCAACAGAATGAGTTACAATCTCTAACCGACTTATAAGAAAAAACGTAACGCCACGCCTACGATCCTCGAAATGGTAGACATAGGAGTGTAGAACACTTCGACGTTAACTTAACTCCAAGAACTTCATAAAATTTTTCCTCAGTATTAAATACTAGTGTTAGAAGCAAAGAAAATTCTGCTTGGAAGTCAAACCATGTATCAGAAGACTCTATACCTATTTAACTACACGAAAAAAATGCTATAAATTGCTCAGCCACTGCAGCTGCTGTTACTCATTTCGTTATATCAGTAGAAGTAATATCAAGAGATCTTTTTATATAGGACGTCAACATCTTATTCTACAACCAAAACCGTAACAATATGCCGACGTAACACAGCACCTTGAAACCGCCCGGTTTTCGAACAATGCGCATTATACTGGTTATCTCACCACGTGGGAACCGTGCCACGGGAACCGAACCCACTGCTCTTTGCTGGTTATGCATTACTTTTTCGTATACACAAACACTTGACGAATTTCGGAATAGAGTCATTAGTTTGGAGCAATCTTTTAGTGGAATTTAGTAACTGAGTACAATTAAAATATTATCTTCTGCTTTAGCAATAATCTTGTTTGAATATTAAAATATTTAAAGTGGGTGAGAATCGAACCCACGAGCCGCGGCACAGCATTTAAAGCCCGCAGTCACTGCCCACTGGCCAACATGCGAGTCAGGAAATATAAACTTTATCAGTTATTTTATGCTGGCGCTACAAACATATACGTATTTCTAAATCGTATCAGTATCGGGTCAGTTATAGGTTCGAAAACCACCTTTATGATCAATATTAAAATAAAAAGTAGTTTTTCACTTTTCAATTAGGTCTATTTCTCATAATAAAAACATTTTTAATGTGAACCTTGTGAAAATGATACTATTTTTTTGTTATTTATATATAGGCTCGCATTTGTCTGCGATCTCATCTAATCAAAAGCGACAAGCAACCTACGATGTAACACGATTGCCTGAAGTTTTTTATTTTATTACGTTTGCATCATTCACCCTGTTTTAGATGTATGTATCAAATTTTTTTATATGTCACCCTCACCTACTGTAACACCGAAGTAAAACATGGTGTCTCAGAGTACTCTTTAATGTACTCAAAGGAGTGTACTCTCTGTCACACTTATTAGAGCACAATTGGCTAGCGTGGCTTTAACTTTTCTTAATATGAGAGGAGGCACGTATCCAACAATGGAACAATAATAAAGTACATATATCTTTTTGGTTCATTTTATTTTAAAATTTTTGGGTACTGTTGTCGAAGCTACAAAAACACATCAATGTCTAAAGTAGCCCTATATCGATATTGTTAGGAAATATGAAATCATATCCTCTAACCTATTACAAAACGATACATTAGACGAGTGTATCGAGTAACTCAGACGCATGTAAATTCCGATCACATAATTGGATAAATGGTTGGTAGCAAATACGTAGTTATCAAGTTACCAGATATCGATACTGAAGGTATATCGTTACTCCGAGATAGGCTTACATCGAACTAATTAAATTACATGTATTCAATCACTTTTGGTATCACAGTAATTGGTATACCGACATTTTTTAACAGTTACAGCTGAAGCAATAGCTATGTTAAAATATATGGTAATTAGTTCACCCCCTATTCCGAGGGACATGTAACTGGTGAAAAAATAGACATGCTACATTATATGTCTACCCCTTTGGAGAAATACAGAATTTATGGGCAAAAAATGGCATGATGGGCAAAAGAATAATGTCATGATGGGCAAAACAATAATGTCAAAACTGTTCATATAAAAGCACAAAACTTAAATAATCCACTCTCATGGAATAGAAATGAGCCTATTGCCACACACTGTGTACAAATCGATCATCATTAACAAAATCGTTCTTCATCAGCTGTCATTATGCAAATTAACCCTAAACAATCAACGAAACACATTAATGAACATCTTTAATATTAGCCCAGTGGCTTAGAATTCAGCCTCTCACTCCGGGGGTCCTAGGTTCGAATCCATAGCGCGCACGTCTTTACAAAAATGTGTGTTTTAAGATTAAATATCATTTGCTACCGGTGAAGGAACCATCGTGAGTCTGGAACCCGCGCGTGGCCAGCGTGGCAAACTATGGCTTTAACCTTCTCATTATGACAGGAGATGTTCCAGCAGTGGAATGATAAAAGGGTCGGAAATAATGCTACTTTTATATTGACCAATCCAAAAATCCAAGCCCGCAGTGCCACAGTTCACGGAAACGAACGAATTCTTCACATGCGCTTTCATGCTACGTGCCACGTCGTGTTTGTGCGATACTCTGAGTGCGCGGGCCACGACTTGAACTCGCCTACAACTGCGCAGATAACAGTATATATGCAAATTTCTCACATTGTTTTTTTATTCCAATGTACGTAAGTCATTTTTGTGTATGCGCTTGGGCTTACAAACGGATTCATGGGTATATGTTGTAGGGCAAGGACAGTATCATGTAATATTCTATATTGATATAGTATCTACAAACCGTATAGTGTTCAAGAATGTAGACGAAACAATGATATATTTTATACATACAACTAAAAACAACAACGAAAAAAATACTAAGGCGTATAAAGTTCTCAAACCCACATTTGGTCAGCATCGCAGACCATGGTCTTAATTCTAAAAGACTATAACTATAACTATGACTCCCAAAGTACTGCTGGGCTTTAGACCAGACAGTGAATAGCGGAAGTTCGATGTCGCCTTATTTGGAGCAAAACGGGCGTGTTCATATGTGGACTGGTACGTAGTAGGAATGCAGGATTTGGCGCGTTCCCATTGCATCGCGCGAAATCTACTTTTAAGCAAAAACCTCATTCTCACGTCAGTTTGAGAGATTATCTGGGTTGCTATAAGACATTGTTTTGATGTATTAGATGTCGCGTGACGACGCTTTTTCTGACGGTACTCTTGTATGTGGCAGTTAATCGTACAACTCATTTTTTTGTCCCATTTTTAGGCACTAGTTTTATTGTAACTCCGGGGAGTTCGAAACATATTGCACCAGTCCAGTGTGCAATGAACGAAAGTTATTAAATAAAATTAAAATTCTATTAAACATATTGCACGTAATGCAATTATCAAATAATTTAGTATATTACATTGCAGCCTGAATTTATATTTCTATATTGCGAAGAATTTGGAAATTATATAATTAATTTGTGACTAGCGTTGGGTTAAAATATTTTTTTTTGTCATTTTTAACGATTACACGAAATTGCCCTAATTTGATTTAAAACACTTGTATATAACATAACCTGAAGTAACGAAATGCTTAATAATGGTAAAGTTTAACTGAATGGTGTGCAGGCTTCGTCACAATCTCGTAGGATTCGACGATAGTTCACGAAGAAGGACCT
>DWME01007860.1:0-12218 GCA_018244795.1 Parelbella ahira ahira
AATTTTTAATTTAAATTAACATATTTACTGTAAACTGCTTTTCCGGGCAGGACGACGTCTGCCGGGTCCGCTAGTATTTTATATGTATATAGAAGAATTATTCTATATATTATATTATATATACATATCTATACTTATAATGTGTGTATTTACATATATAATCGAAACTTCGGAAACGGCTCCAATGATTTTCTTGAAATTTAGTATGCAGAGGGTTTCGGGGGCGATAAATCGATCTAGCTGTTTCTTTTTTAAAAATTGCGTTTTATCCGTGTTTCCAGGCAATGGCAAACTGCTACAATATTATTAGAATACGAAAGTACATTTCGTTACCATCACAAGGTTATAATAGGTCAGGTGGGAAATCGGGCTTTCCAGAAGCTAGAAGACCGTTCGAGTCCCGATGTCTCCAGTCTGATTGTTTCTCTTTTTTCAAGTTCCTTGTTTTGTAAAAAAAAAATTATTGGGAGCCTTTTCAACGCATGTAATTCATATCTAAAAAAAAACAAAATAATACCGAACAAAGCTCGGTCATCCAGGTAATATTATGTATATAAAACATTCCATACTAAATTATTTCACTAACAGTTAATATAAAATCCACAGACATTCTATTTTCTTGATCATACATTTGTTATTGTTGTAATACTACATCTTGTTTTAGTACAAGAGATTGTTGTTAGCATGTGGTTGTTGAAATATAACTTTGAGTACATGAGGCTCTCACCACCTGTTCCATGGGACTTAAACGTAACTGGTGAAACGTGGGGGTATAGTACACCCCTCTGCCTACCCCTTCGGAGATTACAGGCGTGATGTTACGTCTTGTTCTGATATTCAAGTAAACGATATTATTATGTATAGTGAAAAAATTAATATCCCCCGTCCATTTGGTGTGTTCTAGTATCTACTATTCTATAGTACAATTAGTTAGATATACAGTAAAGTGATTAAATCATTGTTTGTAACCTGCTAGATGAAATATGTATACAAAAATTGGACTCAGAAAGCCATTGAAATCTATAATAAGACAATTTTTCCATTTTATATTTCATTATGAAATTAACATTGTCATCACTGTTAATGTGCCAGGAATAGTGTCTAAGATATTTAAAATTATTAATCAGTATTACACAAATGAAATTTTTACCGTGTACTTACGTTTAAACATTATGACGCTCTCTCTTTATTATTGCATTCAAATGTTTTAGCATAATTATTATACATGAACTTATTAACATACATGAATAACGCTATATCTAAAGGCATGTAAATGGGTAAAAAATATTTGCAAAATAACAAATGCGGCGTTGACCGCTGACGTGTGGACTAATAAGATCTGTAAATAATTTGCGATATTTGTTGGGGCTAATTAATGCTAATATAAGTGCTGCAGATACATCACCAATGAAAATTTCTTAAATTTTATTTTTATGGCCAGTGATTTAGAGTTTTTAATAAACATAGTATATAGGAAGACAGTTTGAAGCTTTAGTACCAAGTCAGCGGATGCAGATGATAGATGACTTATTGTTAGTGGCGAATTTCCAGGAGCATCCCTGGTTCGCAAAACTTGTTACAGTTGTCTCCAATTCTTAATTTGAGGTAACAATCCTCAAGCTTCCTCATCTTAAAGGTGATTTAAAATCAACTGACTTGAAGCATTAATCACTGAACGGTGTTGTGTGTCGGTCCTTCCATATTGGAGCAATATAGCAGAGGATACTCATGTTGGCTTCCGGTTCCGGTAAAGAGTAGTGCACAGAATAGCAACATAAATGGTGTTGGAGTCTATTTGCAATGAATTCTATTTGCATGCCTTATGATGAGTATGCTACTTATTCCAACAAAAGGTGTTTCTAAAGTTTTAAGAATTTACCTACATATATATGTATGTATTTTTATTTTGCCAATATTCATTGAGACTATGGCCTTAATACTCTCATTATGAGAGGAGAGCCATATTCCAACAGTGGAATGATAAAAGGCTCGATGATTATTATTATTTTATTAATATTCATTCAAAGCATATATTTTTCCATTACAATTTTCATTTATTTGAATATATTCTTCTCAAACCATAGCAACGTTTTTAAATTGTCGTCATAAATATTTCTAGGAGTCTGAAGTTCACATCATTACAACAAGTTTCAAATAGTTGAAGGGTTAATCGTACATCCCATGATGATAGTTTAAGAATAGGTAATTAATCACTATAAGCCGGATTTTATAAAATGGTGGTGGGTGAGTTCCAGATTGGGTGGAATGAGTAGTTGAACTCATCACTAGCGCTGAATGTTCAAAATAACTTTGTTTGTACTTTGTGTGGTACAAAGTCTTGAGTTGTAATAAATGACAGCGCGGTCGGAACGAATAACAGTGTTGTCAAAATGAAAAAGATATTGTCAGCACAAGGCAGCTTTAACTAAGCAAATGACAGAGTCGAATAAATAAATGACAACTTTGTACTAATAAATGAAAGCGTTATTAAAGTGAGGGGTAAATCCCTAAAACTTTGGAAGCACCTCTCGTAAAAACATGTGATTCCACATTTACATTCGTACTTACCTTGATCTTTGTTATTTTTTCTTCGGGTTGTTAGTGTTTGATATCGTTTACAATACCCTATCCTTGACTATGTACATTCCGACGCGTCTTAACATTGTCATATTTTTGTGAATTATTATTTTATCTTTATTTATATTTAAAACTATAGTGTCGTCACAAATATTTTAAATGTGTGACTAATCAGTTATAGAAGTTGGTATTGTTTTATGTTGTCCTTGTTGTGTTACTCGAGAGATGTTACGTTAGATCAGTATCACTGAAGATATATTTATTCATGTCTAAATCGTATAAAATTAGTTTTAAGTGAATTCTTCAGTAAGTTTTCATTGTACTGTACTTAGTGTGTCATACAGTTCAGAATAGTGAGTAAAGTTAATAAAACTTTAAAGAAAGTGGCCATCAGCCAACTTTTAATTGTATCCGATTAGCGCAGCTCACTCTTGAAGGTTTGTCCTTGGATTTTATGTGAAAACTTGTCTGTTTAGATTTTAACGACTAGTTTATATCACATTAACTTCTGTTGCCTTAAATATACTAAGTGCCTTAATTCAGCCTAATGATTGTTGTATGCACGTTGAACTCATTTGTTATGTTTAGTTTAGTGGAGCAGCTATAACGCTACGTATATTATATAATTATCATTGTCATCACAATCTACTTCAATCAAGTGATCATATAATTGTAATTTATTTCAATAAATTTTTTTAAGGTATATGCCAAATATATTGTAATATCACATTGTTAATAGGAACTGTTATAAAATATAGATTCTAAACTATTTTTTGTCGTTCATTATTTACACCCAGTGTTGGAACTTTTCAACCGATTGTAGGCAACTTTACTGTGAAACTAGGCGTATGTATCGATGCAATCACGCGATTGCATCGATGTGTCACTTATAAATGGGTGGCCTCGATAGGTACGGAGTATTCGTTTACGGTTATTTCTAGGCTGTATCACGCTCGTATCGACACTGTATTTGCATCGATGCTGTACAGCATTTTCGTTGCGATAATGTCACTGCAGCTCTAGTGGCAGTAGCCATTCAGGGCCAGCGACGACTGCAACTGCAATACCGCTTAACTTAGTGCATGTGTGCCAAGGTTCATAATAAGCAAGTGCCGGATTGACTCGTAAAGTCACAATGAGTAAAATACATTTGGTTGAGTTTCTGTATGTAGCTTCTGTTGTCAAATATCAAGTAAGTATGTCATGTAAATAAACCATGTTTAAGAAATCATAGATTATAGATCAATAAGTTGTTCTATTTTATTAGTTTATTTAGTTTAAATAAAGATTCCAAATTATGATAAAGAAATATAGTGTATAAGAACTTATTTGTAGAATTCATATTCACTTTCATCCTTCTTGATGTTGTTTTTGTAACCTTTTTCAAAGTCTTTAGGCAGAACGATGTATCTGAAAGCAGAAATAAAATTATTTTAGATTGTATTGCACAACTTTGGAAGCTGCTGTTAGTAGCTTTATTCATAGTACATAGTACACGCCAGTGATATTAACAATCATATTCCTGCAGTCCTGTCATCAACTAATATTGCTATTAAAATGTTCGATAACTGGATTAATTGTCACTAACAGTCCTAGAGTTCTGCCGAGGCCGGTTGCAGTTGCCACTTGTGACTGAGGCCAGCTTGTTTTGCTGGCACTCTCCTTCACTTGGGAAAATCGAATATCTTACTTAGATAGTATAAGTGGATAGTATGTCATGTCAACACTGACATGACACTTACAATTTTTGATAATATGCAAAACAGAATTGTTTTTAGTTCGGCATATGATAGAGAGTGCTAGCCAAGTGATGCGAAAAGTCGCCCTTAAGGATGGGTAGGTATGTGAGGAAGGTGTGCGGGCAGCTGGCAGCTGGCACCTGTTCTCGCGCACGGCGTGCATGCCGGCCTCCTGGCAGATGGCGTTGATGTCGGCACCCGACACGCGGTCGGGCCGCGCCACCAGCTCCTCCAGGTCCACCTCCTCCGACAGGTTCATCTTCGCCGTGATCGTCGAGAAGATCAGCCGCTTCTGCCGCCTGCCCGGGGTCACCGACAAGTTCAAAATATATCACACTACACTTTAGTAAACCGATCTTTACAAGAGGGTGAATTAAACTATTCACTTGCTGCTGGGTTAATACTAATAGACAAGTATACTGAATGCAACATTATGTATACCATTGACTTAAATCATATGGAGCTTAAATTTAAAATAGCCTATAAAATATGATTAAGTAAAATATATGTACATATGACATTGTAAATAAAATCTACATACAAATTATAAACACCCACCTGTCTGGAAGTGGGAACTCAATTTTTCTGTCCAAACGTCCGGGTCTGAGAAGGGCTGGATCAAGAGTGTCCGCTCGATTCGTAGCCATGATAACCTGATTATCAAAATAATTAAATCATAAAGTAAGTAATAGTTTCAATATACATTTATATCCTGCCGTCGAAGAGAGCGGATCCTCCACTCGACTGTTATTCGTTTCGCTTGCCCAGTGTATTACTGTGTAATGTTCTCTATAGAGAGGCTAATTTGCCAGGCTTTAATAAAGTGATTATGGTGTACTCGCTGTTTCTCTTTGTTCGATTATCCACATACTCGCCCTCACGGATTTACGAAGGTGCAAATAACACCGCCAACCTGACGGTTTCCGACATATATGTATATACATACTATAATATTATAAATGCGAAATTAACTCTCTATCTGTCTGTGGCGGCATCATGGCCTAACCGCTGAGCCGATTGTGATGAAATATCATATAGATATACTTGAGGGTCTTGGGATAAACAAAAACTACCTTTTTCTCCCATAATTTTTTAGTTTTTGCAGGAATTTCATTGTTTTATGAAAATGGGCTTCCTGAATGCTTACATGGCGTACGCGGGTTCAACCTTATGAGATACATATATAAAAACTTTTCATACTTTTTCGATGTATTCCTACTGTTTATGTGGTTATTTGCGATTTGTTATTAATTTATATTTTTGTTTAGTTCTCTTCGTTTATTTTGGCAGTTGATTAGTTAGATTTTTTTCTTTTCTTGACTAGGTAATAGTTAAGTATTTTGGTTTGTTTTATTCTGGTATTACGCACACGTACACGCGCACACACACACACATTTTAATTTGAGCTGCAACATTTTATAAAGAGCTTAAAACACATTGTTAAAACATCTGGTAGACAGAAAACTTATTGTACTTTGTCAATTCAGCTATAATTAATATGTAGTGAAATTACAATTACAATAGGACTTTATTTTCAAAAGATTCAATGGAAGATTTTTTTACTGCACTATTTTTTGTATTGATAAATTATTTTTCTTTTTCTTCATGCATTACTCTTGTGGCAAATTTGTGCATCCTCAATATAATATTTTCAACATTTGCATTCAACTATTTTGTACAAACTGAGGGATTTCAATGCAATTGAATTACTGGAACAGAATATCTCACTACTTCCATAGTTTCAACTAATTGCTTTTACCAATGGGAATGGGCGGGAATAAGAAGAGTTAAGGCTACTAGCTAAATATGATTTGGCAAACTACCAGTTAAAGCCATTCATTTCAAACCAATTTAATTGGTCAAATGACCTCAAGTTCATTGCAGAATTAGGGCTTACCAAACATTTCATTTTAGCAATTGCTTATTACCTTAACATTAGTTGTCTGATCAAAGCCATCCATTTGATTCAGAAGTTCAAGTAGGATTCTCTGCACTTCTCTGTCAGCACCAGTTTGGGCATCAAATCTAAAACAAATAAAATATTAGATCAATTTATATATGTAAAATAAGCCCAATGGAAGGACCACTTTTAGATTATTTCAACTCGCGAACAACAAAAGCAGACACAATACTTTAAAATTTTGCCTTTAATTTTTTTTAATAGAGGGAGTCTGAAAACAGTATGTATTGGTAAACAGTTATTGTACGAGTACCTTTTAGTGGCGATGGCATCAATTTCATCAATGAAAATGATGGCAGGGCTATTTTCCTTGGCGAGACGGAACACGTCGCGAACCATGCGCGGCCCCTCGCCCAGATATTTCTGAACAAACTCGGAACCCACAACGCGGATGAAAGCAGCTGCAACATACACAAATAAAATTGTTTAATTATGACTTAGCTTTTATCTTTTGATATTAAAGAAGACATTTAGGAAAAATGCGGTACTTTCATCAGAATTGGTTGTCAACTTAAATTTACATTTTGCTTTATAATACCAAGACACTTTTGTACATTTATTGGCATCATTTTCAGAAGTAATCCAATGGGAAGTTCATTCAGTTGTTGATTTTTTATGACATAAGTGGATTATTCTGAAACATTGTAACTAAAGTGTGCTATAATAATTAGACAGGAAATGAATTGGCAGAATACAGTATTTGCAACCATCAACCAAGGGTTTTTTTTTTGGATAAATTTAATTTGATAAACACAACTGCTGAACAAGATGTCCTGTGTATATTCTTCCATGTCAGGTAGTATCAAGTTTTCAAACATTAAATTCCTAGTAATTAATGCCTCGGGACTCTTTTTCATAGTGGGATTTAAACATAATTGGTGAAACATGGGAGTGTACTACACTAGTCTGCTTACCTCTCCAGGGATTGCTGTGTGTAATGTATAAATAGAGCAATTAATCAAAAACAAGTGTAAATTGATAAAACTACATACACAACAGCAACACTAATAATAAAAGTAATCACCAGTTGTATGATGAGCGACAGCCTTAGCTAGCATAGTCTTGCCACAACCAGGTGGACCATACATGAGCACTCCTCTGGGAGGTTCAATACCAATCTGCCTGTACAACTCCACATGGGTCAGAGGCAGTTCAACTGCTTCTCGGATTTCTTGCTTTTGTGTATCCATACCACCAATATCTGAATACTGCACATCAGGTTTCTCATCTGAATACAAAAATTATATACTCAGGTTGTTTTCCAAAATCTAAAATACTTTCCAAAAAGGTCTTTTGTGAGGTAAACAGCACTCAAAGTGCCAAAAATCCTCATGGATCTGATTCAATTCTTCTACATTTATCACTCATTTCCAAATACACATTTTCTAAAATATTAGTAATCTAATGGACTAAGATTGATCTTATAAAGAAACATATTATTAACAATACCTGCTTGCAACATAGAAATGGAGCTATCAGCCTCTGGTGGCAGGACATCCACAAGTGCATTAGAATGTTTGTGCAGGGCCACTGAGGCTGAAGGCTTCAACAGTTCCCTGTCGATTGTAGACAAGATACGCACATAATAGTTGGACCCAGTGGTGCTGCCAACTGAAAAACAATATTGATATGTTAATGTAATGGCCTAAAAAGCAAGTAGATTCTAGTCAATTTGATTACCCAATTAGTATATTGACTGCTTTGTGGGTTGAGTGGTTGCAAGCGCGATTGACGATTGGAAGGTCCTGGGCTCAAATCCCGGGTCAGTACTATCCTATTTTTCTAATTTAGCATTTCTAGTAGTGATTCAGTCTGGACCTGTGCCCGGTGTATGGCAATAGGCTCACCACCTATTCTATGGGACTTTAACGTAGCTGGTGAAATGTTTACTACACTTCTCTGCCGACCTCATCAGGGATTACAGACATGATGTTACTTTTTATATTTATTAAATTGGTGTAACTGGTCTCAATTTATATCCCAGAGTAAGCAGGCATTTAAATGATTAATTAAAATGTCTTTTCAGATTTTTATGTACTGTTTCATTTTTCTAAGTACATGTTTGTTGAGTTTTTCTAATATGGAACAATGTAAAGTAGAATTATGTTTTCCATTTTTAACATATCATTATTATAATACGAAAAAAACTAGTGACCGACCGAAAGTTGGGTTTCGGTCAGTTTTAGCCAAAAAATCTAGTTTCGGCCTTAGTTCGGTATCGGCCAAAAAACGTCCGAACCTTTTCGGCTGCGCCCAAACTCGAGTTTTCGTGACCTAACGTGTGTCGTTCTGCGAGCGTCGCGGTAGAGGCATTCGACAATAAACCATAAATCTGTTCTTAATTTGCCATAAACTATAAAATGAATATGCCGAATTTTGTAAACCCGGGACAAAAGGCATATCCACGTTTTTAAAAATGATTAGAATTGCTCTGCAATTACAACTACTGTTCATGACATAAAAAAATTTAAATATATTTGTTACGTTCTTTAATTATTGCCTTTTTTTTTAATTAATTTTATTTAACTATCGGTATATGCAAATAAATGTGTAAAAATTTCTTGTGATCTAAAAGCACACTCAATGTTTTGCATTATGAGTCATGGAAACTTTAATATACAGTAGATTTCAGTATGCAATAGAAATTTTAAATATTATGTTGAAATAAGTTTCGTTTTCGGCCGAAACTGAGAGCAAGGCCGAAAATTTGGTTTCGGTTTAGGCTGAAAAACCTGTCTCGGTAGGACACAAGAAAAAACTATACAAATGAATAATTATTTAATAATAAAAAAATATTAATAATCAATCCATTTGTCATTCCACTGTTGGAATATGGGTCTCCTCTCATATTGAGAGGGTTAAGGCCATAGTCTGCCATGTTGGCCAAGTGCGGGTTGGCAGACTTCACACATGCTAGAATTTTATTTTATTTTTTGTAAATTCTAAAGTGTGCAGGTTTCCTCGCGATGTTTTCCTTCACCGTTATCAAGTGATATTTAAACTTAAAACATACTTTTGTAAGCGGTGCCTGCCATGGATTTGAACCCAGCACCCCCGGAGTGAGAGGCTGAATTCTTAACCACTAGGCTATTACTGCATTAATTATATGAATTTGGTTAATTATATAAATGGCTATCAGAATCACCTGTACTATACACATACACATACAACACACATGGCACACAATTTTGACAAATTACTTCTAAATCTAGATGATACCATCATGAGCTTCAAAATATCATTTTGAGTGTAAATTCACAAGTATGATTAAAATTCTCAGTTAAGACACCTACATTACTCCATAACAAAAATGAATGATTGACTTGTTGATCAAGAGGTCCTGCAATTAAATCCAGGGCCAGGAACTAGAGGATATTTCTAACTTAAATTTTCTATTAGTAGCTCACGAGCCTGGATCTGTGCCAGGTGTAAGGCAATAATAGGCTCACCACATATTCTATAGTGGGACATAAACAACCGGGGAAATGTGGGAGTGTACTAAATTCCTCTGCCTATCACTTCAGAGTTTACAAGTGTGATGTTACAATTTATAAATGATAGCTGCATACCGATTCCTGTGTTTTGGTCCACTGCTTCAAGAAACTGTCCAATGACCAAAGGTACTGATTGGATTCGTTTCACCTCTTCTTGGGCATGCAAATATTCTTTCTTAAGATTTCTTTGTTCATCCTTTATGTACTCTTCCTGGACTTCCAAAAATTCCAGCATTCGTTTCAACTTCTGCAATTAAAAGACATTTTTAGTGTAATATAAATGTGTACAATATAACCAAGTCATATTGATGTAGAAACTATGTGTAGTGAATATATATAATAAGCGTAACATCACTTCTGTAAGCCTCGAAGAGGTAGGCAGAGGAGCGTAGTAAACTCCCATGTTTCACCAGTTACGTTTAAGTTCCATGGAATAGATGGTGAGCCTATTGCCACACACCTGGCACAATTCCACACTCCGAGTCACTATTAGAAATTCTAAATTAGAAAAATCTAATAGCACCCCACCCGGGATTTGAACCCAGGACCTTCCGATCGGCAGTCGCACTTGCAACCGTTCGACCAACGAGGCAGGCAATATATATAATGATATAACCGCTAACCAGTTTTATACAATATGACGAAGATGATACATAAATAAAAACTGAATTTTTCTTACCTTGTACTTCGTATACAAATCTTCAGATTCCAGTTCTTCAAACGTTTGAGGTCCAGTTAGGCCTAGACCCTTAGAATCGATGATCTGGTCATCCTACAAAAGATTTTAAGAGTAAGTTCAATAGTTATCGCGTCATAGTGTTATGTTACAATGAAAGATATTAATACCTTTTCGGGTAATATAATCCCAATTTCTTCCATGTTTCAGTAACGATTATGGAAATAAAGTATAATGAACTCAAATAATGAAATGTCTGTAGTTTTCACTCAATCACAATTTGTGACAAACAAGCAAGCACACAATATAGCTGTCAAAAATGTTCACTATCACGCTTGTTTCGTTATACGTATTTGAAATTTTGATATTCAATTTTTTTATGAGAATAGATATATAAAAGTTTATAAAGTTATTTTAAATAATTGATTGGTGTAACGAAAGAAAGTTTATTTTTTATGGGAACGATACGGACCTAACTTATATTGTTTAATACATTGGTACCACATTACACATAAATTGCGCCATCTAGTGTCTCTACTTCGGTTTCAACTATTGAACTCTTGTGGATGTGGATTTTGAATTGTGAAGTATGTATTTGAACAGGTGGCACACATTTCAATAGATAAAACTGCTTAAGCATTTTAAATCTTTTCTTTATAGGTATTAATACGTGAAGCAAAAACTTTGTACCCGTTTTTACGAAAATTGCGCCGACGGGGGATTATGTTATTTGTTACACTTATAGTTTATATAGAGGAGTGCAGAGTGCTAAAATGTAAGTGTATTACAAATACCCTATAATGAATTTAATAAACCATTTACGTTTCCATTGTCAATGTCAGTTATGAGACAGATTGTTGTCAGTAGCACAGGGGAAAGATTTATCTAAGCGTAGTCTTTTACATTAGAACCTAGACTACGTTCAAATTGACTTTTTTATCATTTATCATCGAATTTCCATCGCTAGCCACTAGTAACTATTATAGTATGTTTCTACTATGTTCGAATACTACAAACTGTGACTTACAGTACGTTCGATGCAATTAGCAGATATAAAAGAAAAAATATCGACAAGATCTTAAGATAAGAAGGTAAGATTTTAAAGTCCAATTTCAAAATTAAATGTAATGTCTACAAAAAGGAGATTAAATCATTACCTATCTCACATTCAAATTGGCGAAACACCTACATAATAAAGCAAGTATTGATAAGATACCTACTGTAAACACAGGATTTATTCTTTTGAATAACTATTTAAACCACAAATATTTTCCTTAAAGCTAATTCTTATCCCACTGTTCTTGATGTAATGATGAAATTTATGATATGTACGTTTATGATGATGCAAGATGTATTGCTCTAGAGTACAACATCTTTGAAATTCTTTCCCAAGCTAGTAGGCTTCGAAGAGTCGTTTAAAAAGATTCGTTTTTTCATGTCCTAGTTTAAGTGTAGGTACCTATTTAGATAGGTTACGATTAGCAATAATGTCAGAGTTACAATTATTTCATTTTATCTTTTAAGAAATACTACGTAATAGTTGAAATGAATGTTTAGGTATATACGACCTATCGGTCAACTACCAGCGCCATGGATTGAACTAAAAGTTTACGCTTCGAATATTTCATTTTTTAAATACCTACGTAGTGAGAATCGCCGGTATTCAATTGCAATAAAGATCATATGCTATATCATATCACATCACATCATCAGCCTATCTCAGTCCACTGCTGGACATAGGCCTCCCCCAATGAGCGCCATCGCGCCCTGTC
>DWME01007861.1:0-12218 GCA_018244795.1 Parelbella ahira ahira
ACTTTCTGAGCTGTTTTCTGAAAGATAGTGTTTTTAACATTTTACACTCTAGTCGTAAATGAGCGGTATGCCACCTAAGCATTATACGTCCTCACAATTCATACATTCGTTCATTATATCTACATTCATTAAAATAATCATGAATTAAGTCCAAAAGGCAGTGTTTACATTTCAAAAAATGTTACTAGATATATCCGGTTTTGTGCACCGGTGATATATAGCGGGTAAAATAGCCGGATGAATTATAAAAGTATTTGTATAGGAACTTTTTTATATACAAAAATATATAGATGTGTAATTGGTGACCTAACGCATTAAATGATGTTATGTTATCGCAACATATTTTTAAAATAGCTGTTACAAACAGCCTTTATTTAAAATATTTAAGTATATGTGTGAAGTAAATCGTCTGTAGGCGAGAATCACTTACATTTTTCATTCATAGATATGCATTATTTATACATTTTTATTCGCGGGATTCAGTTATATGTATATTTATAGTGACTTTTATTTTAAATGCAAAATTTTTATTTTAAAGTTGATTTTTTTGAGGTTGCTTTTTAATTATTAATTCTATTTAATGCGTTCGGTCGTTACAATAGTGTCATAAGTATACTTACTGTAATAGCAACATCGATAGAAACACGATCAATTTTCGTTAATAGATAGATTCCAATAAAGAAATCCATATTATTGTACGAACGTTAGAAGTATAACACGCACAAGTTAACTAGGCACCTTGCTTTGTTGATGTAATGGGAAGGTACTATCTGCATAGCACTTGCTAAACTTTATCATATTATTTTAAGTCTCATTTGTTATGAAAACATCTCACATTTGCTAAGGGTAGCTAATTTAATATTCGTATGACGAATATAAAAGACGAAGTAGAATGGCAGAAAAGGAAGCCCATTCCTTACAAGTACCGAATTTTTTTTCGATTACATACTCAGTCTTCTGTTGACTCTTACAGCTGTCACAGCTTTAGCCGTCTTTGTGGGGAGATTAAATAGCTCAATCTAGAAATATAGGAGCGAGGAAAGTATCTACGAGGTTTAGCAGCGAACTGCACCTCAGGAACATTTTATTGAGGCTCAGAAAAACAATACTGACCCTCAGAAACACCCTACTGTACCTCGGAACCAGGGTGCCAAGTTGATGTCTGCGTGTTATAACAGTTCGTTATGTAGCGTGGTTGTCGACAGCGTGCGGTGGGTGGGGGCGCTCGCCGCCGGCTGCCTGTGCGTGTGCGCCGGCTCGCTCCGTCTCGCTCTAGCCACGTTCCTCCTCTCGCTCGCACTCCTCTTCTATATCAAACTGCGAGGTGGTAAAGTCTCGAAACAGGAGCAGAAATAGGTCATTGTAAAGACATGAGCGGATAGAGGTGGCATGTAACAGTTGTTTTTGTAAATTTATTACATAAATAAAACTTATGGCCTCTCAAATGTCGTTTTTCAAAGTATGTACCTTGAAACACGCCTAAAATTTAAAATGGCCTGTGTACGAAAATATGATATGGACATTTCTGTAAATTTACACATTAGTAACATTACACCTTTGTCAATTCATGTCGTCATTTAAAATCAAATAATCGATTCATAGTAACGGTCATTGTATATATAAGGTAATCTACGTTATAGACAGCTCTTAATGTGTTTCGATGTTTTGTAAAATTGCACTGACTACAGATAATAACAATATATTGCTTTGATTCATATTGGAATTATAGTTACTATATTTTAAATAAATGGTTTAAAGCCATAACATAATACCACATTCTACACATTTAAAAGTAAACTTAACAAGCAGTTAAAATATTGATGCTATATGGAAACATATATTTTATAATTATTTTTCTAACTGAGCTGATGTTTAGGAGATGCGAATTATATATATAGTTTTGTATAATAACGATTAATAAAAGTCTTCGTATGCTATGGCAACACTAGCATTTATATTCATTCTATATTAATTACCATAGACGGTTTTATGACTATGGATGGAATATACGAATAATTCTATTGTAAATGATATATTAGAGCACATATTATAGCACCATGTTAATACATGGTAATATACGTTAATATAATATATTACAGCTCCGTTTGCGACGACCTAAGAACTGATTTTGAGATCACTAATATTACTTTAGTAATATCCTGACGTTACCGTTGGACTGACTTATTGACCCAGTAGCTCCTGACTCGGACTGCTGACTCGAGGGTTGTGGCTTTGACTCCCGTTAGAGACAAATATTTGCCTGAGAAGCACAACTGTTTGTGATATGTTTCGATGTAAAACTGTCTATCTAAGTATGTGATTAAAAGTGTATATATATATATATTGTAGTTTATCAGCCGTCTGGTTAACGTAACACAGGCTCTCTTGATGCCTGCTTTGAAATGAGATGGCCATGTGGAGGTGTCCTAAGATATTATTATTATAATATACCAAATAAAACAAATTTATAAAATTATATTTAAATATTTCAAATATACTTGAAATGTAACTGCCGAATTGGACTGATATATCAATAATATTTAATTAAATAATAGAATTGTATTTATATTCGATGTTTTAATTTCTATATAAATTCATTGAAATTTTTAAAATATCAAAATAAAGCCATTAACTTTTAATGCTGCTTTATATATTTTACTAAATGTATAAATGAATTTATATAGAAAACGTATCAGCAATTTCATTTATCGTTATAAATGTTTCATTTATTCATATATTAGTTTTATATGTATCATCTAGTCATTTATTATTGTGACATATATTATCGCTTATATATATTTTTTGCAACGGTGATGGCTGTGTATATCAAGTTACTGTGGCGTACGACGAGAAAAAGAGCTCAATTATTTGTGATTGCATAATGCTTGTCTATGTTTGTTGTTTTTTGTATTTTTTCACTGTTTTTCACTATATTAATAAATTGCGGTCTATACATGAAGAATGAATATGAGAATTTATTTGATGCCTATTTGACACCGTTTTAATATTTTAAAAGGAAACGTTAGTAGCCATATTCAGTTATTAATCTGGTTAAAGAATTTTTTAATTTCCCACTAAAATTATGTCTGTTCCATGTCACTAGTAGGTATGTGACGACTTACAACAGTTTTGCTACAATACAAATTGTCATATTATGAAAAAAAACTCTCACTCTTTACTAATTATATGTATATTGAGATGACATTTTAAGAAGATGGCGCCAAAACGGTATTTGACATTTAAAAAATGGCGCCAATTAGCGCGCCGAATAACACTTCACTTTTAAATACACTACAATAGTCACTCGGAGAATACAGTCAAATACAAATTAACGGTTTTGATCCCCCACTAACACGATCAGAGAGGCTCTGGAGAGGGAGAAAGAGATGCGAGAGAAGCGGTCGGAGGATGCGACAAAATTGAAGCAGATGGAAAGATCATCGCGGGAACAGGTCGAGCACTTGAGCAGGAAATGCGCATGTTTGAGGAAACTGTAAGTAAAAAATACAAAATATTTCATATTTGTAGATAATCACGCCTTAAATAACGATTTGCCCTCCATTTTTTACTCAACTTACCTATACATTGTGCATATACTCTTATTTTTAATTTTTTTTCTGTCATGGTTCGGAATTGTTATGCTTGTAACAGATGATCAACAATTGAAATTTTTTTTTATATTTTCCTCCTATATCAATTCAGTACCAATTAATGATCTTTGAACAAGGTTACAGTTCATTGCCCACATTGTCCACTTTTCATTGCATTTTTTCCATTTGTACACAGAATATAATTGTTACATTGTAAGTTAGTAATCGGAGATAATCATCGTGATATATTTCTGGAACCATGACTATATATTCATATGTACATAAATATACGTTCTATGAGCCGTCTGATTGTCATACTACAGTGGAGATGTCAGAAGATATTATCTAAACATGTAAACATTCCTCATAAACATATTATATTTTTAACGACAATAGATAATTTCCGTTGCACAGATTATTTACGTAAATGACGTTCATTATCCTTTAGTTGACAATATATCATAATCGATATAATCAGACGAATCGGTTTCAGTTTCGTGAATACTAAACAAATGTGGCCACAGCTAGCCGGCCCGGCAACGACAGAGGAATAATAATTATAACGATCGTCGCAGTTTCGACGACATGCGCGGCCGGCTCGCGGCGCGCGACCGCGCGGCCGAGACGGAGGCGCGTGCGAGGGAGAGGGAGCTACACCAGCTGCGCGCCGAGGTCGCGCGACTCACCAAGATACTCGTTGAACAGAGGTGGGCGCAACGCTGTTGGACCGACAACCGTCAAAATAACCTCCTTGCCGGGTTTAGGTGTTGGCTCGATTGGCAGAGCGCTTGCAGCTAGCGTCGGCTCGAACCGATAGTTAATATTAAACAGTATTGTAGCACTGTCGCCTAGATAGTAGTGCTATCGCCTAGATGGCGGCACTAGTGCCTTCGAAGGTGTTACGAATACTGATAGATAAAATATATGGACTTGTAGTTCACCAAAGCTCGGAGCGAGAACGCGCGCTGATGGCTGCGAGAACGCCCTCAAGACCGAAGAGCCGGCTAAGAGCTCGATAGAGGCGCCGGCGAGCGCGCCGCGACGGAAGGGTATATAACTTTATATTGAGTACGTACAGTTTTTTAAATTGCCTCCCCCTCCCCTTCACAGGACACACCATCGTTGGTAACTCTACGTATGTCACACTAACGCTTTACGTGTTGTCTGTGTTCGGCTTCTGAGAGGCCCAGTTTGCTGAAGATGTTGGGAATGTTATCGTTCTGAATGATTCATGTGGTGTCCTCCTATAAGTCTGGCATCTAGTAAGGTTGTTTTTGGTTTTAAAGTAATTTTTTCTCCAAAAAGTTCCAAGAATAATAAGAAGAAGAAATCCAAAAACATAAATTACAAAGATAATAATGTATTCTTTTATGTTGATTACTCTTTGAGTATTTGTAATTGTAAAAAACACATTCTTATTAAAATTCATATCGAAGAGCACAGTTTATCAGAGACTAACTATCTTATTCTGAGAGGAGACCCGCGTCCTATAATGCAACGATAGAAGACTTAATGATAATGATGTTGACGCTCAAGATATCACGCGAGTGGTTCAAACGAAGCGAATCCTAGAACATTTTCAGTAAACTCGGCCTCAAGACATGCTTTTGTGGAGTGTAATACTTGACGAGACCTGCATTCTACTGTCGATTGCAATAAACACAGATCATAACAGAGAAAACAGTAACATAATGCACATTATATTGAAAAAGAAACCATTAAAGTCACACAACATTAAAGATATTATGTCAATAAAAAACTCACCTTCATCATTTCGTTTGAACACCAATAATTCATTTATATGTGAATTTTTATATTATAACCCGAGCACAGTACCTGCGTTCTATATACATGCAGTCCTTATAATGATTAAATATCGTTTTTCTATCTAAATGCAGTGAAATTGTCGCTAACATTTTCTCATAGTCTATAAATTAATATACTTAATATTAGATATACTTATGCGCGAACATTTCGCTGTGACGTCATCCCGCAGGTGTCAAGTTGTTGCACACGGATTATAATGTATCTGCGCAGACTCATACAACCAATCGATCAGTTTGCCAATGACTTTTTCATTATTAGTTTTATTTCAAGCGAAAATTTCATTCATATTTTACCATAACACAATCCAAAATATCAAATCTATACAAAACTGACAGTCCAAACTGAAAATACGTACACAGCTTAAATTAGCTTTTTCTTCTTTCTTCTAGTTTGTATCGATGTACATATATAAATATTTCGATGTTGTCTTTTGTAGAAAACTTTTCGAGTGTAGCGTAATAAATAGCTTCTTTTTATACTAAAACATGTAAGTAGATTTTCTATGACGAATCAATTAATTAACTCGTGTTATATGAGATACAATGAAAGAGTAATAAAATGTCTTCAGGCGGTACTCTTCGCACTCCCGAGCTCGCCCGAAAACGGCCGACTCTGCCCGAACTCCAACCACTTCCGCCGGAAGCGAGGCGGACCCTCAGCGACATGGACGTCAGCCGGAAGCGCGCTAACAGCGTGGACTTACCAGCTGTCCAAGTCCCAACTAGAATCAAACAGCTGGAAGAAAAAACTAAGGAATAAAAATCACGTACTTATGCTTAATTGTGATATGTTCACAATCCTTAAATATTAGTGTTATAGCAACACTTATAAACACCCAAATCATAGTTGCATTTTCCTGATAACATCAAATCATTACGTAACGCAGATATAGTTATACAGTAGGTATATTATTTATTTTATATAAATGGTATATTATATTCATATTTTATTTATATTTGTACCGCACGTAAAATAAAAAATATTGTATTAAGTTGCCAGTCGAAGTATTACGATGGCACAATTAATATATAAGAAGTATTTTTTTTGGCAACATTTCAACAATATTCGATTGTGTCCTCTGTTTCAGCGTTACTATCGTAAGTATTATTTTGTGCAATATCCAATATATGCTTTAGACACTTTGTTATTTGTGAACGAAGATAAAGGATATAAAAGTAAGTGCAATAATATTATTTAGCTTCCTTTTAGTTATAGGGTCAAATGTCACGTCAGTGGCAACACTTTCAAGGTCTGTCGCAAAAAATTAATTGTAAAGTTTAACAAAACAAATATATATATTCACAAAGAGAAAACAAATATGTTTTATACATAATATATGTTATAAATGATATATACAAGAAATTCTTAATAAATAACCATTAAATATTTCACATTGAAGGCCAAAGTGGAGTTTTTAAACTCGTCAGTGTTGTACTATCCAGTCTTAGATAACCCGATTTATGCAACGGTTGTCGAACCATAGACGATACATAAATTGTGTTGCCCGATGCAGCGTGTCAGTTGTCCAAAAAAAATTCTCTAGAACATTACAAGCTTGAAAGTTTTTTTGTTGAAAACAATCTTCAAGTGTTTATGTTCAAGGAACAAATGCAAAGAAGGATTCTTTCGGTGTTTTTTTTGCCATAGAGCAGCGTAGGTACATATATTTGTAAATTATAAACGATTCAGTATCAAATAAATTTTACATATGCTAAATGGCGTGCCCAAACAAATACTTTTCTAGTAAATGAAATTTAATTAAAAAAAAACGAAAATGACAGCTGACTGCAAATTTTGCTCGTCTGTGGGATTTAACAACCAACCACCTAAAAATCTTAATATTAAAAGAAATAGTAAAAAGCATATTAAATAAATGTATTGTATATACATAGTTTTATAATTATAGGTAATATATTATCGTATGCCATGCAATAAAAACATTTATTATAACTTCGCCTGCGAGGACCTTTACGTTTATGCAATTTATATTTCTGCGTACATTCACATCAATATACTCGCTGATATTCATAAGTAAAAGATGTATTTACTCGTTCTGTAAATATTACATTTTTCTAAATAAATGAATAAAAACGTATATGTTATTTATTTCTCTAAATCAAACTATCTATTTGCCAGCAAAGCGTGTGGGTGTGAAGAGAATAATGTATGTAGAAGGCGTGTTGCTACTTTCAATCTAAGATATTTTTGATCATAAACTTAATATTGTAAAATTTTGGAGAACTATTAACAATATTTGTATAACAGCTATCAGAAAGGTGGTTTGTTGAAGGAATGGTTAATGAAAGAATAATTGCGAATATTTATGGATACAGGTGTTAAAGAAGTTTATGATTCGCCTATCACTGATCTTGGCTAAACATGTGAGATAAAGGCTAGAGCAGGAGCTAGAAGTCTCCGAAACGAGTGTGTGTTTATACTTAGAACTCATGAATGTAAAAACACGTCCGGTCAAGAACATTTAGTAACTGATACTCTCTGAATACCTCCTAGGAAACCTGGCGTGATGGCAAGATAACATTATAGAATATTCAATGCAATAACTTATTGATCGAGAAAGACAATTTTTGGAAGTACCTACTCGTGGATACTTCATAACTACTCCGTGTAGCAAATTTTATCAAGTAAAGTAATATTATTTTTAAATTATATAAGTAATAAAATGTTTCATTAATTTACATAAAATATTTAAAAATGTCATATACAATTTTCTGGCAGGATACAATCCCACATCATTACATCCTTTAAAAAAGTACCATACATATTGCATGACATTTGACATTTCCCAAATAGACAGATCTGTAACCTATGATTGAAATTTGTCCTTTTTCAGTTTAAATATTTTGCATACAAATGTCGAATAATAACTTATTCCTCAAGTCGGGGTTCGTCCGAGCCCCGCTACAAAACGGCGTGGGTCGATATGTGTGTCAGTTGCAGCGAATTGTGTTGAAATTCTGCAAAAGTCACGGCGGCAGCAGGGGTTTAAGGTAGCTAAAACAAAACTATTTAATGCCCTCTTTTAATATCTAAGATTATTGACAGCTTGTACATTATTACTCATAGGTAATCCAAACACAAATAGAACGGTACTATTAATTCATTAAAATATAATAAAATACAGTTGAACATGTTGGTACAAATTCGTGACGTTATAGAAACGGGTATAATTGTCGGAGTGAACTACACTCTTCTGCCCACCCCTTAGGAATATACTAGTGTGATGTTATGTGTGCAACAGACTTTAAAAACAGGCCTTTGATACCTTTTAATGACTGGTTGATCCTTATACATAACACAATAAATTATCTTCATTTCAAGACATATTTTAAGCAAATTTAAATGGAAAAGACATTGGAATTACTATTATTACAGCTTCATTTGTGTAATAAATCAAAACAATAGAATATTCTTACATATCATGTTCATCAGCTCATATCTTAAAATACAATTTCAGGGATTTCATTGAACAGGACTTGGTTGACTTTGCGAAGCAGAATCCAAGTGTTGTTGTATACTTGAAGCCTCGCCGCCACCGCAGCCCCGTCGTTGTTGCCGAGTATTGTAAGTAAACATATTACTATTCATCACAATAGCCTTTAGAATACCGTCATCTATTGCCTTTTTCTGGGACTGCAGTAATGCCACCTAAATGCATATAACTGAGTGCCTCATTGGTCTAGTAGTTGCAAGGTGATTGCTGAGCAAGAGCTCCTGGGTTCAATTACCAGGTGCAGGTAAATATTATTTGTGTGTGGCAATAGGCTCACCCCCTCTTCCATGTGACATGTAATGTAACTGGTGAAAGTGGGGGTGCTACCTTCTGCTGCTTACCCCTTCAAGGACAGAAAGGCGTGATGTTATGTATATATGTACATAATCAATAAAAATAAAAATCTGGCAATGTAGATGTGTTGTTATGTAGTTTGTTCCACATCTAATTGAAGCTTCTTGTAACTTATTTTAAATTAAAATTAGAAATATTTGGAGATATTTTTAATCTTTATAAATACTACTATTGTATCATCATGCTAGGCCCTCGCAAGGTAGGTAGAGTGTTAGAAGTACCAAATATTATTGTCCTCACAGAAGGGTGATACTTCTGCATCCATCACACTCTTGATACTGACACTGATATTGTTAATGAGTTAGTTTAATCTTCAATTAATTTATTGATGTAACTATTTCCAGTAAACGGTGACAAGATATGGATGAGTATGCATAATAAGACCCAGGGGGAAATAACTAAATGGATTGAAGTGATGCGCACTCAGCAGGGCGACATAGCTTCCACCAGACTGAGGAAATACCAGTACACAGACTACCCCTCAGTCCAGGGCCCATGGACCCCTTTCACATTCAAAGACCCAGAGATAAATGTTGCAGAACTCCCAGATCCTAAGTTTGGTACTCACAACCGATTGCCGATGTCTGCCACACAGATACTGAAGAAAATGTTTGCAGAACAAAAACTAAAAAATATAGAGAGTGTGGATAAGGATCAATGATTACATGAGATGATGTTTTGGTTTTACCTTTGATTGAATCATATCACAGTACTTTTTTTTTCATTTTGGTATGCCGAAAGGCTCATTTTCGACTATATATTGCTCTGTTCCTAGTTCAGTTGTAAGTAATCTTCTCAATTCTACATTGACTGACACATTGGATATCCTTAAAATTTTCGTTGGTAACACTTTGATTTTTCATTGTTTTCTAAATGAAAACTAATGAATGTAGTCTATTAATAATCATTTAAAGGGGCTATAGGTCCCGGGTTTAGTGAAAGTGACTGCTATGCAGGGGTCATGGGTTTGAGTCTCACAGAATATTATTTGTATGAGCACAAGATTTTCTATCTGTGTGTAAAAAAGTATCTATATACCTATGTATATGTACATATATATAGTTTACCCGCTGTCTGGTTACCATAGCATACACTCACCTGATGCTTACTGTGGGATTGGATGGCCACATGTGATGTCCTGAGATATTATTATTATTATTTATCCACTATTAGTGATTGTACATTTATGTTGTGTTCAGGTTATAAGATTGTTTTTTTATTCAGTTTAATAATATAAATATATAACATTCAGTGTTATAATGTCTTATCATCTTCTAGTACAATATCTGTATGATTTCAGTCAAAGGTTTTAGCCCTCTGTTTAGATTTTCGAAAAGTTGATATAAGTAAGTGTGTAGACAATTTAGTTTTAAGTTCTGTAGATAGTAAAGTTTAATACAATGTTCTCGCCTTTTATTTTAAATATTTATCCCAAATCTAACATGGTGTATGTTAGGACATATTTAAATTGAGAGTTAATCGATTGCCTCGTTGGTCGAGTGGTTCCATGCGCGACTGCCGATTGGGAAGTACTGATTCACCACCTATTCCATGGGCCTTAAACGTAACTGGTGAAACGTGGGAGTGTACTACACTCCTCTGTCTACCCCTTCGAGGATTACAGGCGTGATGTTGCGTATTTTTCAATTTTAAATTCGATTTGTTATTAAAATATTTAATCTTAAATTATTTTACTCAAAATTTTTTATCATTTTTAATTTGAATTTGACAGTGGAACTACATGTATGTATCAGAGATCTATACTGGGACATTATTCTATGTAAATGACATTCTGGTAGTTGCAAAAGCAAGAAAAAAATTAACGACAATAAAATTGAACATTTTCTTTATTCGTGAAGAGCGTTTGATTCACATCAATTTATTCATAAGAACTGTTACTTGTTCCATTTTTAAAATAATGCAAGTGTTCAATATTAAAACGAATAATTAACGAATTGTTCTTTTTTCAAAAAGCTTTACAATAAAAGCGATAAATAGCTATTTTTATTTACGTTGACGGCCATTGCTGTGTGTCTCCAAAGATTATTATAAGATTAGTTTTTTTATATCAGTAATGCAGTGGATATTAATAATACGATAATAAAGAAATATAAATAGTTCAAATACATTACTAATATTATAACAAAATAGAGTTTACAGAGAACTCTGGAGAATATTTGCGATTATTCGTTCTAACACATAGTGTCATATTAAACCTCCAATTCCTTCATTCAATGAATCAAAAAACGACAAAAACGAGCAAAAATCCACGAACGTTGACGTACAATAATGGACGAAAAATCTGGTCAAACATATTAATACAGAATTCAAATGAAATTTACAGGCCTATTAAATATGTTGTTTTAAAAATGAAGATTAAAGGTCTTCCTAGAGGAAGTTATAATATATAATAATATATTTTGCTAGATTGTAGCAAGTTACCACAGACGGCAGTCATGCTATAATATCTATCTGCGCAGTTATGTCTCGCTATACCGAGATACGTCTCGCTATATCTGTTCACATATCGACGACGCAAGAGATATTCTCGTATGACAGCTCCGTGTGCGGTCACTCGAGCGTGGCTATAGACTGTATATTGTGATATATCATATGCCTTGCTGCAATATATATTACATTATAGCCTCGTCTGTGTCGACCTTTACGGACTACCATCACACCCTTCATACTAATATTAAGTACTATAGACACATATAAGGCTATTTTCATACAGAACGATACAAACGCAGCTTGATAAAATACTTAAGTAGGTACTCAATAAAAAAATCCATCATCATCATCACCCCTACTCAGTTCACCGCTGGAAACAGTCTCTCTCCCCCAATTGGTGCCATCGCGCTCTGTCTTTGGCTTGCCGCATTCGAAAAAATCCTTTTGAGTATAAAATAGTACTACACGAAGACAAATGTGTGTCC
>DWME01007862.1:0-12217 GCA_018244795.1 Parelbella ahira ahira
CCGCACTTGGCCAGCGCGGCAAACTATGGCCTTAAACCTCTCATTATGAGAGGAGACCCATATTTCGATAGTGGATTAACAAATGGGTCGATTATTATTATTTGAATTTACTTGTTCATCATTTTAATATGTTACTGATCCAGTTAATACTATGTATCACCGCCTTATCAATATAAATTAATAAACTCCATAATTTTATGAAGCTGGTGCTCTTATGAATCTTATGTCTTTAACATTATCAAACTTTTTATCGTTCTACTACTGGCCACTGGTGTACGCTCAGAATGCGAAGAGTTAAAGCCATATTCCACCACACACCAAATGTGGGTTTAAAGACTTCATACATCTTAGAGAACATTATAGTGCACTCAAAGGTGTTGACGTGTCAAATGTGAAGTGTATACGGAGTTGATGACGATGTTGAATACCGTTTAAATCTAAAAATCGATTTTAACGCAACGGTTTCAAAAATCAACATTTTAACTCTCATTCGAGGATAATGCAGCGCGTTATGCAACGTGTGCAACACATCAACAACAATACAGACCATCACAATATTCATGTATCGAAACT
The DNA here is from genome assembly GCA_018244795.1 of Parelbella ahira ahira. Taxonomy (NCBI): domain Eukaryota; kingdom Metazoa; phylum Arthropoda; class Insecta; order Lepidoptera; family Hesperiidae; genus Parelbella; species Parelbella ahira. The sequence goes on from DWME01007862.1 coordinate 574, forward strand.
CATAACCGAACGCCGGCCCGAGTCGATCTGACGAATTTGTTATGGTCCCAAATAGCGTGTAATACACACTGTTGTTCACACCGGGAAGCAATAATACGTACTAATTATCCAGCTGATCGAAATTTAATTGAAAATTACAAGGTTTAATGTTATTGAAGCTTATATGTCAAAGAGTAGGTACAGTTCTATTAGAGTAGTCTAGATTAGATTTATTATTTGCTACTGTTTGACCATTGTTTATTATATGTCTGATATTAACAGTATGAACGTAATATAAAATATTCTAGATATTTAATTTGCCCTCTTACTATGCATAAGGTTTCACTATTCAAAATACCAAAATCCTTCTTGTGAGCAAGATAAAAAGTGAACAAAGAATTCTTTTAGGAAATTAATATATAGATAACAATCAATAAAGTGTTTCTAATATAGACATCTACTACCTTTAATGTAATTTAAAAAAATATATCGCGTTAATAATGTTACACAATTATAAGGGATGTTTCTTGCTCGAAGAGTTACAGCAGTTCGCTTTAATACTGATCATAGACTCGATTAAAAAAAATAAAGCATTATGAGAGTTATTTATATTTATTAAATTGTATAAAAAGGCGGCATATCTATAATATTTCTATGTACAAAAACCAAACAGTTTTTACATAAAGTCATTGTAATTAAGAGCCATGGGTATTGGCGTGCGATATGAACACCCGTGTGTCACATACTTTAGCCATTTCTTTTTTCATGTCCTAAACGGGCCATAAGTAAGGCATTGTGAGTCGTATGGTAACAATAGAGGCCATAATGGCCGACCATCGATACCCTTTCTTTGCTGGAATTTAATTGTGTGATGAAGTGTGGTTACGACATTTTTTATACGCACCGAAAGTGTTGCGGTACGACAAAAAAATAAACAAGTGGTTTGAGGTCTTCGGATTCGGATATTTGGGGATTTTATGGATTAGTGGTATTGTACGATGTTCGTAATAAGTGCGAAATTTGATTTTAGGTTATTTATTGTTTGGCATTGCTCACTCATATTTTAAAAAATTTAACGCATCGATCAAATAAAGAGTATTCGTTAGGCACTAGCACTTCACTATCGGTTTCCGAACACTATGAAAAGATGCTCGTCTTAGCGTATTTTTTTCCAAACAACAAAAGTTCATGGAAGTCTAAGAAATTTTATAATAATATTAAAAGAATCGTTACATTGATGTCTATCGTCGGAACAGTAATTGAGACAGCAAAAATATCTCTCCTTAAAACCCAGAAATGTACTGGCGATTCGTTCAGAGTGACAAAAGATCTGAAGATTATTTCATATAACCTGCATCATTGTTGAATAAAAAAGTAAGGAGTTATTATCATTAACCTATAAAAAGTCAGTGACAGCCTAGTAGTTTAGTATTCAGTCTCCTAATCCGGGGATCGTGGTTTCAAATTCCGTCGCACCTTTCTTTACAAAAAAAAAAACGCAATGTAAGATTAATATTTATATATTTGTGATCACTTCATGTAACGGCGAAGGAAAACATCGTGAGTGTTCTAGAATTTTCGATAATTTTTTTAAGCCGCGTGAAGCCTGCTACGCCGCACATGACCCGTGGCAGAATATGGCCTTAACGACTCTCGTTCTAAAAGGCGACCCGAGTCCAACAGTGGACCGATAAAAGCGTTAATGATGACATTTAAAACGCAAGGATTCTATCTTTATTACCTCATTAGCAAAGTGACCGTTTATTGTATAGACCCATAACGGCAAACTGTTACGCTGGCTCGGATGAATTGCCGATGTAATTTTGATAAAATTTAAGTGGAGATTGGTTAAATTCAAGAAAAATAATGAAAATTCCTTTTTTTAAGTTCCGTTTTCCCTTTTATACGAAAAATTATTTATTCGACTGTCGACCGGGAGATCATGGGTTCAAATCCTGGGTCGAGTACTGTAAAAATTAAGGAAGATGGCGTGAGGAAATTTTCCTGGCGCCTTACTAAGTCTCAAAAGGAGACCTGTGTCCAACAGTGAATCGACAAAAAGGGACTATTATACGTAATATTCGCTTAGCTATTTTTACAATTCTTACATTGCATTCCATATTATACCCATAACATACATAGGTAGGTACTTGTAATTTCATGTGGAAAATTTTTATCATGAAGTTTTTCTATCGTATCGTAAGCGAAATTTTTGTACAAGTAATTTTCATGTACAGTTCTTACCAATACATTAAATACTGTTACTTACATCGTTAATGCTTGTAGCCAAATATGTATGTAGGTATACATACCTGATGTTCATTGAAAAAATTGTTCATGTTACTGATAACTTTTAATAAAATGTGCAAACAAGTTTATCAGAAAATGTTTCCACAAAAATATACCTAGAAACAACCACTTAATTATGACTAATAAGGCTGACGCTAATTGGCTTAAAGGATTACAAGAATTGCCTCAATTAGGAACACGACATTAACGAAGCCACGATAGCTATCATCGTGTTGATCAGTTCAGTATCTAAAGCCTTAAAGCCACGAAACGTTCGAATTGATAATAAAAAAATTCGATCGTAATGAAAAATTCTTTAACTTCATCAATTATAAGCAAATTAGTTCCGAGGCATCGCGAACACGTGGTCGCATTAACGCCCAATGATATACGTCTTAATTTCTTAACAAACTCGATTGTTTCATAATGAGCTTAATGCAAGTGCGCAAGGTTCAAATTGGTGCAAAGTGCAACAAATTGATCGTGCTAAAAGCTCGCTCATTACTCGATTACCACCCGCTAAGCCGATAAGTTGATTTTCATTTAAGCGTAATAAAGTGTTGCAAATTATTTCATTACCGCCTCAAAAGGTTGTAACAGTTCGATTCAGTTTTTATGACCCCTATTACCGACGTAATAAGGTCCGGTGGTACGCGTGCAAATAACGTTATGTGAATTTAAAAATTCCATCAACGATACTTTGCTTCTCTTGAGCGGTATCGTTTTTGAACCTTTATGTCAATATTGCTGAGAATTTTCAACAAAGCTGAATCTTTGTGGGTAGTATTTTTTACAATTTACAAGTAGCAATGTGCGCGCGAGCGGCGTACCTACTTGAATGGTCCATGTTGCCCATTGACGCTAAAAGGTAATTTCAAGTAGGTACCTACATCCTATTTAATCTCGTTCATAAACAATTCACCGCAACGGAAGTTTGTTGGACGATTTGTGTCTTTATTTTTTATTCTTTGACGAATTATATAATGGTATGAGTTTTAAAAAAAGGTAACTATCACAGTAAAATTTGATGGTGTTTCCAAAATCCCAAAATAGGATTTAAGAAAAAATATCGCTATATTTACATTTACGCCAGTGCCTATTTTGCAATAATCTATAGACTAAACTAGTCAGACATCTATAGCCAAACATGTCAGATACTAGATATGACTTTTTAATAGTTGAAGGATTACTTAGAATTTACCTTCACGTATTAACCGGGCTCATGATACTAACAGTCCCTATTCTTTGAAAACGGTTACAAACTTAACACTAGCTAAATTAACTGACTGACATTAAGAATTCCATTGCTAGGGTTCAATTCAACTCTGTTATAGAACACTATGGGTGGCAGTGGCCACCTGTGCTGCAGCTATAACTTTTGTTACTTTCATCCCATAAAAGTCTACAAAGTAACGTAGTAATATTGAAGCATAATATTAATATTGTAAGCACTCGTAGTGTTACAAGAGGGGTTTGGAGTGACGGCGTGGTATGAATAATAATGATTATAATAATATTATAATACTTACATGTTCTACAAACGAAGGAGCCAGCACTGATTTTATGTTGAAATGATACCTCAATTCTGTGGTTTTATTGAACGCGGCTGTTGAAGAAGCCTTCTACGCCAATGAGATGATGTTATGCATTAAAGAACAATTAATTTAGCGTTGTATAGGTACTTAGCATTATACAGCATGTTTCGTTTCGTTATGTTATGTTTTATATATGTTATGTTTCGTTTTCGAACAGGTATGCCTCAGCGGTATCACAGCAGTTACTTGAAGATAGATGACCATTCAGTCGCAGTTTTTGTTTTGGTTCAGGTAGGTTTGGTTGGTATTAGTGTAGTTTACATTCAAGCAAAATCTTAATTTCATTCGAAGTTTCAGTGATGGGAAGTTTTGTTAAATTATCGATTCCAGTTTCGGCCGCAACTACATAGGAGATAAGCTGATTATTCGGTTACGGTTTCAGTTACGGCTGAAAGACGGGTTTTCGTCGGACACAGCTTTTAACCATGAAGATTGATCACATGAATTTATTTCAAAAATAATTCATAACACGCGTATGATTAAATTTACATCGAATCAAGACTTTTTACTTACTCATTTGCTGCTATACAGCCAACCATCAGTTATCATTCTTACCAAACGAGTAACGACGGGACCAACGCAGATAAATACTAATAGCCATAGATAATATAGGCTTTCCGTAAACTGATTTGTTTCAAAAGCTTTTTAACCAGAGCTTTTATTTTTAGGAATATAAAAAAAATATAATTAACACTAATTAAACTTTATTAGTGGACAGTGGACAGTTATAGGCTGATGATGATGATGATGATGATGATGATGATGATGATGATGATGATGATGATGATGATGAAACTTTATTAACGTGCTCACTCTCGCATACAACTATTCAAAAAACGAATATCGTCTTTTTGTGTGTCATATAAATAAACGCAATAATATGATGAGACGAGGATCGGTAATTTTGGACAATTTGTTAAAAAAAAAAGACACAATTTTAAAGTTATCGGCGTGAGTTAATTAGGTATCCAAAATTTGCTTTTAAACACATCATTGTATACGTTTTACTTTATTAATATAGGTACCTTAAGCGATGTAATAAATTGATGTGAGCATGCCGTTAGTTCATACTTATATGGGATATCTTCATTATGTTGTACATTATTAAGTAATTATGGAAACATACTTTGGTTTCTGTTTCTGCACATGTCTTATTTTAAGTGTACTTATTCTTAAAACAAACATTATTAATTAATTTAATTATTGTGAGGAATATTGAGATATGATTCATAACTACAATAATAACTGTATTTATTCTTGCACTTAACTACAATTATTAAACCTATAAGTAACAAGATAAACATATAAAAAGCTATGTCATAATTGATAAGTGACAATAAAAAGTGATGTTCGTTTTCGGATAAGTAAATAGAGGAACACTTAGGTACATTTTCATTGCTTTTCATCAATAGGTATCTAACATTCAATGTAGACATTTTCAAACATGAATGAATTTTATATTAGTAAAGGGAAAAAAGTATCAAGATACTGTAAGCATTTGAATCATTCAGCATTATCAGTGGCAAATAAAAATACATACGTACATACATTTATGTTCACGCCAAGACCCTCACGGGGTAGGCAGAGATTAAAAATGTAGCGTTTTTCCTATTTGTGATTAAATTTTGTGAGTTTTTGCGAACAGTCCGTAAACCTTTGAATGTCTTGGCAGTTATTTTGCCTGTAACAGAAAAGCAAATATATGGCAGCGTTAAGAGTATCGAAGAACCTATCATAAAAACTATATTACCCGGGCTGGCCATTCTGAAAGATCGAATGGACACTGTCCACTATCGGGCCACTAGTCTGGTCAAAAAAAAATACAAAAAATTTACGTCTACAGAAATAAAAGGATACTAATAAGCTATAAGGACCTTACTATCTTTATATGGCCCTTATTGCCCCTATAAAGACGATTGAGGACGGCTCAATATTATTAAGACGTTTTAATTATGTGGCCCTATTTTGTCGGTCTATATACGTTAATTACTGACAATGGACGGTGGTCAAATTCTTTATAAATAAAGCTGTTAATTAAAAAGGCACTACGGATGCTATTGGCCTAATAAACCGATTAACTTCGACTGCCTACTTGGTGGAACACAATCAACATTATCTGATCGAATTGGTTTGCAATTAAAAATCCTTTGAATTTAAAGGTTGCATAAAACATATGCCATAAATTTTATTTGGTTACCTTTTAATCAATGATTAATAATATTTAAGTCGCTATCACGACATTATAGTTTTTATCTAATTTGATAACTTTACATTTTCGTGCACTTAATGGTACAATAATTGCAGTTTATTATACATAATATGTGCATGTTATCTTACATTGACAACACATACCAAAGAATCAATTAAAATCGATCAAAGTACGAAACACATTTAGGTAATAAATATGATTCGTATGAAATTAGGTAAATATTAAAATTATGTGGAAGTAATAAGTTCAAAAAATAAGAAGAGAGAGAGAGACAGAGAGAGAGAGTATAAGGTAATATTAAGAAAGTGTTGATAATTTAATTATATTGCTCTATTAATATTTTGCAAGACAACCAAATAGGTCACGTTCTCATTGGAAGTAAGAAGACTCCGAAACCGGCGTGTATGTATGAAGAGAGAGTTAAATGTGAAAGAAGCATCACAGGTTTGTAAGAATACAGATATTTACCACTCTTTGCTCTCTACCTACCCTGAAAGTGAACTGGCGTGAAGAAATCGTTGGACCTTGTACGTGTAAATAGCCAATCAACAGATGCCACATAACGTTAAGCGGATATTATCATCATAGTTATTAACCATTTTAATTTCCACAGCTGGACACGGGACTTATCTCAAAATGAGAATTGCTAAACACATGGGAAGTCCCAGACAACGGAAAACAGGTTACACGTTTCACACGTCTCAAGAAACTTTATAGACAATCCCGAGGTTTTTTCCCAATGTTTTCAATCAACATTGTAGCAAATTATACTCAATATAATACTAAAACTAATATAATAAAAATAAGACATAACTTAGCGAGAATAGTTCATCATAGGACCTATGTATGTATAAGAGGAATAGGGGTAGGAGGTTAAGATCTAAGCAACTTGGTTATTACCGCTTCTTACAAAATAATGTACTTTTGTATTTAAGCTCAACAAGGGATAAAATTGTACATGAGGTTGTTTACCCATGAGCATTCGTGCAACTCATTTGTTAAGGTGTTTTGATCATCAAAACAAGTTCGCGAACATTGCTGCTATACAGCAAAAGGATCACGACATATCTGAATTCAATCTGTGCACAGGCATTTCTCACCCTTACTTCATATTCCGCTTACAGTTTTGTAATGTCTAACCGCGTAGGCCAATCGGATCGTGAATACTCAAGAGATAAGACGTATTTAACATCGAGAGACAAACGGACAGACACGCGAGCGCCTGTCACCAAACAGTGCGGTGTGTTTGTCAGCAAACAGTTGATAAGATAACCTTTAGGCGACGCCGCGCCGCACAATGGCGTTTGTGTCAATATTGGTTGTATGAATACCTTTCGGTGCTAGCGCGTGCTCGTGTGCCGCCTGTTGTAACGATGCGTAACTATGAAAATGCAACGGACGGATAAATCTATACATACGTGCATATCATCATGTCAAGTCAACACGGGGCAGGTAGAGAGCATGTACTCAAATCTATTTTATGTTATAAATGTAAAAGTTTACGATGTCATTTCCGTCCGTTTTGAGAACTATTTTGTATGTACATAGGTATTATAAGCGTGACAGCCTGTGAACTTTCTTTAATTACATATGATGATAGTTTACCTTATTTTTTTAATTATCAGATATTAACAGTTAACAGAAATCGATGTGACCTTAAATATAATTGATTTAGTCGTAAATGTCACATCTGTTGACATGATATGAACGTCCAATACTTATCTACTATAAAGCACAGTAAAATGACTTTCCTTTCTTTACATGCGGGGAACACGGCATGAGACAGTAAGTTACTAGAACTGTCCACAAAACTATATCATACGTATCCATACCAATTAATTTATTTGCACTTAAATCTCATTTCATATCTTATATGTGACAGTTTCAAGTGCCAGTTGTCAAAATTCTAGTTTGCTTTTGAAACGCGTAACTTGAAATCTTGTTTATTATTTACCAAATCATTCATCATATCGCAAAACCTGTTTGAAAGCATATATTTTATATTTGAGATGTTAAATAAATGTCAATGTAAAATATTATCCACATATAAAACTACTTAGTAGATATGTAAAGCATACCATACTTTTAAATGGAATAATGAACAACACTTACGTTTGCGATATATTCATAATTGAGGTTCAAATTATGTTTTCTAATAAATAAAAATAGATTATACGCTACGGTGTAAAGGGCAGCTCTTCGATGTAGCAGGACAAAATAAAACTAACGGATTTGACTCTTATTTCTTACACCATAGAGTTGAAATTAAAAAAATAATAATCGCAAACAAAGGTAACCAGATAGAGATTTATTATAATAATAATACACGCCTTTCCAGCTTTTTGTACATTTGAAGTATGTCCCTTTATCGTAATCTATTACCACTTAAGTTACAATTATGCGGTATTAGGCTTGGCACCTATTTCTAATGTTGAAGGACATCTATTCAGTATTAAGATAGGATTGAAAATAACAAACTTTACGAAGATTTTTTTTAAACACCAGCGTCGTATTTGCTGTCCTTAGGCGCTATGTTTCTCTATTGACAGTGTGGTTCCGTTCGCACACACGTTTTCATCGTACACAGACAGGATGCGCATGAACTTCCTTCTGAGGTATTTCCGGAGCGCTATGACATGATATTGAGGAGATATTTTTACTCCGAAATACAGAAATATTTGTACTCAGCACACAAATATTTATTTTGGATGGGAATCGAACCCACGATCGCGGGCGCAACAGTCAGGTTGACTAACCACTGCACCAACGGGCCAGTCAATAATGCTAGCAACTTCTTTCGTTTTGCACATGTGTACAGGAAAGTGTGACCAATTAACATCAGGTATTCATCAGGTTTTTATTAAAATATGTAAGGTAGGCAATAAAGTATAAAGAAAGGTCTTCAGTTATTTTTTCTAGTTAGTATTTTGTCTTTAGTTATCTTTACAGTATGTCTGTGACAGTTCCTGTATCATCATCATCAGCATTTTGACGTCCACTATTGGATAGACGCCTACCCTACTCGGCACCACGCCTTACGGTCTAGGCTCTTTCGGAATCCAGCAGCTTTTCACTGTTTTCTTCATATCGTCAGACCATCTGGCAGGAGGGCTACCTATGCTCCTTTTACCGAGACGTGGCCGCCCCTCGATGATTCTTCTTCCCCAACAGATGTTGGTTACTAGTGCGGTGTGTGCCCATTGCCTCTTCAACTCAGGAATTAACGTATGTACATGTATAATATTCATAGTATACTAATAGAGTATTCAATTATAGTTTCTTATTGGTCGTACAACGATCATTGGTCAGGCTCTATTTTGTTTTGTTATTGAGGTAGGAACAACTTGCACTTCTGATATTAGGTTTGACAGGCACCTCAATATAGAGACATTATCAAATTCATTTAATTAAAAAACATAACGCTATTAATATCAATGCAATTTCAGAAAATCGTTACAAGGTTGCAATTAACATTTAAGATATATACCTAATTAATCTATAATTAAGAATTATAATCACGAGTTTTAATAAAACTCTAATTTATAAGCGATTCGACAGCATTCGTCTAATTATTATGGTTATTTTTTTAAACAGAGTATTCAATAATTGATTGTTATAGTAAATATTCTACTACCTCGTTAATCGAGTGGCCCCTAATGCGACTATCGACTGAGAAGTCCTGGATTCGATCCCTATTGCAGTTCGGAACCTGGACTTGTGGTCTATACATAGGAATCAATTCACCCCCTATTTCATGGTGGAATGTAAACAACCGGTAAAACTTCGAAGTGTACTGAAATGTACACTCTACTATCTCTCCGGAGAGATACAGGTCTGATGTTGCGTTTGCTGAAGAAACATTATTAGGTATAGTATGTGTATTAAATACGCTAGCAATCGTCTGTCCTTTACGCTATCACAAAAAATTGGGCAATTATACAAGCTATGTAGAATATTCATTTTAAAACGATCGCTAAAATATTTAAAAAGCTATGAGAAAGTCTATGCAAACGCTTTGATTTCTATGAGAGCAAAGTCGCGAGTAACAACTAGTAATAATAGATTACGACTGTTTCATTTCTTTAGGCAAGCGCCATCATAATATCCGAATAACGCCGTGAATCAATATCATAACCTATGTCTAATGTCACTTCGTCATATTGGTCAGGTATTAATGTACAACAAAACGAAACTAACATCACATCTCATATAAGTTGGTACATATGAGTAGATATGTATGAGTCTAATTCACCTCACGCTCCTGTCTATACCTACCTATCTAAAATGTTCGACATTTGTTTATAGGTATTTAGGGCATTATAAACTTTAATACAAATTAACGAAATAGATATATAAGTGTTATGTACATATGTAAATAGGAGTATATAGTCCTATCTCAGTATTTTGTAAGCGACCAGTGAACAGTTTTGTAAGGCTGTTGGTTCAACTAAGTGCATTTAGGTGTTTCGCTGCAGGCGCTGTAGTCGTCGAGACTTTTTGCAGAGATCCAGACTGAAGGGTAACAGCGTTTGGTGAACGTAAAATTTAGTGCAGGTTCGATTCTTGATGTATCTTTTAATGAAATAGGATGTGTAGTATGTAATCTATACTAAATGCAGTTATTGTTACCAGCATTCGCATGGTTGCTGTGTTCTTTATATTCATGCATGTCATCAACGGTGGGTTTGTCGCGTTCGTTTCCGCCACGAACATGCAGTGTTTGGAGGGGGCTATCCCCTGAAGTTTTTCCAACGCATTATGATATGGAGTTCTTAAAAAAAGCACCGTCAGTGCCCTTCAGGCCTGGCGACGCGTTAGTAACGCCTCTGGTGTTACAAATGTCGACAGGCGACGGCGATCACTTACCATCAGATGACCCGTTTGCCTGTTCGTCCTGGGGTGACACTCAACTTTACTTAGTATAATATTCTCCTGTATATGCTAATGATTACTCTGTTGGGGCAACTAGTTTAATAAATAAACTCCATTCGTAGCGCTAAACCATTCTATCGACAGACCCGTTAGCGCCACTAACAGTTAATATTTTCGTAACTGCCAGCAATATTTATTAAGCTCAGCTAAATTACTGTAAAGATTGAAACACTAAGATAAACTCGAGCACTGAACATTTATGGCCTACAAGTTGTTATACACTCTATTAAAGAGATCTTGTACATATCAATAGTACTTGACCATTGTGTACAACTATTCTCTGTCTATGACTTTGTCTAACTTGTCGTATTTATTGAGGGAGTGTGCGAGATGTTAACAATAATAATGACAGTCAATTCTTACACTGGATAAACAAGACGTGAGGAAACAATTGCGAGAAAAACTTAGTTGTATCTATTAAAGTGTGAATTATGTCAGGTCTCTCAATGTTTAGATATTTGGCACTAGTTGATCACTGCTTACCCTGTAAAGGACCTGGCGTGATGAAATAGAAATAATAATCTTTTAATTCTTTCAAAGAGACTTATGTACTTTTATGCTAGTTTAAATTATATATATTTTCGATTGCATGTAGATTTCCTATCTAGTTTTCCATTATCTTGTAGACACTCCGTTGGTG
>DWME01007863.1:0-12216 GCA_018244795.1 Parelbella ahira ahira
ATAAGCGCGTTGATGGTAACGCCGATCGGAAACTAAAGTTTAAAAGAGTGTCTTGAATTATCTTCGTTCGATTTTTAACTATTTATGCTGGAATTTGAGTGATTACCCTCTTGATAAATGGACATCATTGATATGTTGTGCAGCGTTTAAAACATCATAACTATGTAATCGATAACATTAATAGTTCCTTATAATTAATGCTATGTCAATTTTATATTGTTGTATATTTTTTTAAATTTTAACACTACCATCAATTTGTCCTCCTATTAATAAGAGGTGTCAATGTACTGTAATTTGCTTACGGGAAATGTTTTACGTCTGACCAAAGCTTCAATAATTAGGTAATCGTTCAAGAACATGCCAATGATGCAACTGCTAGCCTTTAGTCACGATTTATCCTAATTTGGGGATGCCTGGGGCGTTAACTTCAACACCTGCGATAATGTGAGGCTCGTTATCATAATATAAGCGCGTTGATGGTAACGCCGATCGGAAACTAAAGTTTAAAAGAGTGTCTTGAATTATCTTCGTTCGATTTTTAGCTATTTTTGAAAGTATTAATATGAATGAAACTAATAGAATACAAATAAATTGCAGTTTCAGTCATTAGCTGATAGCCTTATAGTTTTAGATTCAAACCCTGTTATGTCTGATTTTAAAACTTTAATATGCGTTTAAGATATTACTCGCATATCACTGGCTATAAAAATACAGGAAAACATCGCGTGATAACCTATTCATTTGTAATATTCCTTATTATATGAGTCTGAAATCTGTCAATTGGAATCTGGCCAGCGTGGTAGACCATGACCATACATTTTTTGTTAAGGAAAGTAAGCCGTGTTCAACATCTAAATAATAAAACTGTTAACGGTGCAAATGATTATCTTGTATTTATTATCTTTATATAAAGTAAGTTAGCCAATAATGATTATAGCAGACATTTCTAATTTAGTATTTTACTATAAATAATGTACTTTTATTAGAAACTTCGATCGCTGTACGCACGCTTTGTTGTTGAGCTTACAAATTCGGGTCCCCTTCAATATGTGATGGATGGCGCCATCGGTCTTTCAATGTGCCGACTCCCGTATATAGAGGCCTAGAGCCTCATGAATAAATTGACGAAAATTGCAAGATATCTTAGAAAGGTTGTAGGAGAGGACCCAAAAACCATTTTCAAATACCCAGTACCCGTGATTATTACTAAGTAATTCAATAAATTAAAAATATAGTGTGGAGCTCATGTCAATGTTTACTCTCGACATATAGAACAGGTAGTATATGGTGTAGGGCGGGCGGATATTGCGCTGGCATTCGGTTTCCGTGCTTCCGGCAATAATGCTATTTGTTTGTTTGTCCGTCTGTTTGTGTTACTTTGTAATCTGTGTGCGAAGCTTATTGGTTTCATATTGACATTGGTTCTGATTTTATCGTAGCTTTGACACGCCTAAATCCCGTTGATTGGACGCCCATGCGGATTGTGGTTTAATCGCAAAGGTATTGTTTTATGTAATCATTAATCGTTTGGCACATCGGTTATCGTGACTGTCTAGAGTGATCCCGATTCGATTCCCAGCTAGCTGGTCAACGATTTTTCGTTGTTTTTGTTTGTTTTTAGCCACTACAACGGACAGAGTTTCTGTTAAGAGGGATTGTAAGAAAATGACATGATAATATTCCTACTGCTTTCGATAAAAAAAAATTAGTGGTGTTAAACAGCAAAGTTTGTTTCATTTGTTTTACGAGTTTCCGTTAAAGATTCTATAGCATAAACAATATCAATAATGGCATCAAATAGGTAAATAAACCTATTATGAATGTTTGCAAGTTATTAATATGATTTATGGATTTTATTACATTATCCCATTTCAAAAATTTTTTAATGTTACATTAATAATAATTACGAAAATTCCGAGAATTTTCTACGCGTTAAATTTTAAATTGTGAAGTTTATCAAATATGAACTAACGAATCAAACATATTTAATGAAATTTAATTTAAATATATTTAATTAAACTTACCGACGTCTTGAACAACAGTCAAACTCGGCCGCCCTACTTTCTTTAACCTCAAACTCGTTCTCCATACAAATTCCAGTTACCCATAGACACAGGGCGTGCACCTTTCTTGGGGTAACCATTACTCATGTTTAATTGCATCGTATTTTACGCTCACTATTGTGCCGGGTAGGCCTACAGACAATGGGCTGAAACAATTAGAAGATTTACAGAAGTTTGATCGTTATTTATACCTACGTGTACTCGTGGCCCGATATTGGATAAGATTTTTGGTGATTTAGATACGTACTCAGTTGCTTAGTGGAGTTACTCGTGCTTTTGTTACATTTACGGATGAAACTAAATATTGAAACGGTGCAATAAGTCAGTATCAGTCAGGAATTTGTCTAGTGGTTAGAGAACATAAGCGCTAACCAATGTTTATGAGTTTGATTCCCATATATATATGTAAGATAAATATAAGTGCAAAAGCCATGCGTATTTGTCGGTGTAAAATTATTTACATAAATGTATTCTTAGGAAAATATATAAAAAGTTTTTAAGTTTTCTGCTAATGACAGCATAGGCTCAGTCAGATTTAGTATTAGATATTCGTGTGAAAGGACGGTGTCCTGCCTTAATTACATGTATTTATATTTTTGTATTTTAATTTGTCGCAGTGCTCCAAACACATCTTTTGCAAATCTCAATTGGTTGGACTTACAGTTTAATTGTGTGAGCTGTAGACGCGATTTACCTTTGATGATTGAGCTGCGATGCGTCATTTTACATATGTCTGCCTACCGTTGCCTTCAATTGGTAAGCCGCGAAGCCAGTAGCACTGTAGAGCTGCACAAATAGCGAATAGGATAGCTAAAACTGAAAGCATTTTATATCTCTGTTCTGTGAACTATGTACGTGTGGGTTTTAAACGCCTACCACTACTAATGCTTGGGCTCTTGCGCATTTTTATTAATATCGGTAATAACATTTCCTGTTTTCGATATATTATGTAGGATTTTATAAAAAATGCCACCTGGAAGAAGAGGCGATAACATATCTGATATACATATGTTTTGCCATATTACGTTCATATGTAATTAATGATTAATAAATGCCAATAAAAAATCATTCCGCACCTGCTCATAGATGTTATTAAATCAGCGCTTGTTTTGTTCGCGTGTAACTTTAGGAGTCCGCTCGTATCGTTTGCTATCAACATTTGAAAGTGGAATGTTTTACTTTTTTTTAAATGTGTCATTAGTCTTCTGGTTGTCAGCGGGACTGGTAAGACAAGACGTCCCGGGTTCGGTATCGAGGACAGCCAAAGGATCATTGTGTTTTTTCTAACTTAAAAATCCTTAAAAGTCTCTCAAAAATCTCCAAAAAGTTTGGATTTGTTACTGTATTTGTGATCGTATAACATTGTTGGTGAAACGCGAAAGTATAACAATCCTCTGCCTACCCTTCAAAACAATACAGACGTGATATTGTTTTTTGTTGTTGTAATAATACAATGAGATCCCTATTTTTAACTTTTACCAAATAAATAGGTCGCCAGAAATGAAAAGACAAGTGTTACGCACATAAGAAGTGTTTCCATCTTGTCATTCATTTTGAAATGGCTTACGTTATTATTACTTTTGGCTTGAGGCAAATACTTTTGTATCTTTTATATACCTATATGTACCATGACAATAAATATTGACAACAGAATAATATATAAAATATAATAGCTTTACAGGAGCAGAATAGTTTTTTATTTGTAGTAAATTACATACAAAAAAAGTTTTTTTCAGTACATAAAACATATTTTTTTAAATGTACACTTAAAAAAATATCGTCAACCGACTTATAAATCTATTTTTATCGACGGAACTAAACTTTTTTAAATCGACTCGATTATAAGCGATTAATTGGTATTGACACAGTTCATCTGTCGGTCTTGTGTAACTGTAGTAAGTTTTTATGGTCCATATATTCGACCTCGAACACCATGTTTTATTTTAATGTGTTTTGGAAATTAACTGATGGCTTTGTAATAGAACCTTGCAAAAACATTCCTAAAATTATCAATTACTAATGGACTTTAAAGTACCAGAATTTATATTAAAATAAACAATCGTGTGATATAAAACTTATGCCTAGTGTCAAGTTGACTAGTGTCTTTGGGAAACTCGCATCGTCATTTTTGTCAAAATGAAAACATTTTAGGAAACTAAAAATTCAGTAGTAAGATACCCAAATGTAAGGTCATATAAAATTAATATTGTTCGTATATATGTCTGAATTTGCAGGTCTTATTAATTATTTCTAATAATATTTTTATATTCATAAGTTTTACAAATAAATGATATTTTTTATTTGAACTCCTATGGTTTTGTTATTATTACAAAAATAATTTCATTTTGAATTACTGAAATCAGATTTTATTAGAGTCCGAAGTCGGTGAAACTAAGGCACTTGTATGAAGAGAAGAAAGTAGAAGAAGCAAGTCAGGAATGGACAGACATGTTTAGCACTCTGTGCTCTCTGCTAACGCCTAATATACTTGGCTGGACGATATATAATAATAATTGTTTAAGAAATGTAAATTTGGATTTCGTTTCTTAATATACATGTTGTAGAGATTTTTACATAGAAGTGACCAGCAGCACCTGCTTTAGCCTGACCTTCGCAGTTGAGGAGCAATGTAGCGTAGTTGTTTTCCGTTCTGAACGGAACGGAACGTGCACGGACGAGACACAAGGCGTTCCAAGAGAGTTATCTATAGTAATCTCATAGATAACTGGTGGATCTGACTAAAATTCAATTCTTTATCCTTTACCATGTCTCCTTAAATTTAGCGTAGACCACCAAAAATCCTAATGGTGAACGACGGAAGGAAATTTTCAATGGAAAATCGGGTGGCGTAAAAATTCGACGCGTGAAAACTGACAGTCTGACAGACGCGAACGTGCGGCGCGGAAGACATTAAAAGTTAACTTTGGAAATTCTTTCGTTTTAGAGAACATATTTAAAAGCACACAGCTTTATATTACCCTATTCCAATTTCTCATCATCAAGTGGGTTGACTGGTCGCAAATGCCACTTTGCTTTAAGTCCACTCTTTGTTATCAACAATAAAGTTTAAAAACAAAAAATCTACGAGAAATCTACGTACCTATAAAAAAACGTAACATCATGTCTAGATAATTTTAGAATATTGATCTGGGGTTCGAATCCTGGCACGCACCTGTAGATCTACATAACGATAAAAAAATATAAAAATAAAGAAAAAAAATAAATATATATAAAATATATATATATATATATACATATCATATTAAAAAATACAGTGATGAAATAATTACCAGCCGAATGCTATAAAAACAATTATTTTAATTTTCAAAGGTATCGGTTTGGGTCAATTATTAATTTTATTTTGAAAAATTTTTCGATATTCGCATACCGTTCTTGTCACCTTAGAAGCACCTATATACATATTATAAATACAAGTTTTTGTCAAAACACTGACTGTGTCCGATATTGCTGAATTTTAAATCATTATTTTGCCTAATCGAGCCAAAGTGGGTGCGACACAAATACTCCCCTTTATCGATCAAAATTACGATATAAGTATGCATCATCGTCGTCATACTAATCATCTTTAACCCTTAAACTGTTTTACTGTTGGATACTGTTCTCTTAGAGTGAGAAGGATTAAGGCCGCAGTCGTTCCCATCTACCTAATTGTTTCAAATTCAACATCTCATTCAAATTTTAAACAAACTGTCTATAAATATTTGTTTTAAATACTTCAGAGTTATTCAACCTGCTAGTACTGAAAGATCCACATGAAAAATATGTTTTACTACATATTAAATTTAAATTTAATAATTAATGATTTATTTATCTTTTATGAAAGTATACCGAAAGAAATTGGTTGGGGAGTGCACTACTCTTATTGTTAGTACACTGCCACGTTTCACCAGTTACGTTATACGTCCCAATATGGTATATGGAGCCTATTGCCATACACCGGGCAAAATTTCGCTCCAACCTACTGCTAGGAATTTTAAGAAAGAAATACACAACAGTACCCGATCTGTGGGCCTATAACTAATTGTATAATAAATAGCAACAAACACGAAAAGAACTAATTCTTTTCGTGTTTGTTGTTATTAATTATACAAAATCTGTTCTAATGTTTGAGAAACGCTGGAATAGATTGGCATCACGTGAAACCAGAGTTGTTTACAAGCACACAAACAAATTAACTGACAGTATGCTTCCTACACAATATTATTACATATTTTTTCTTTTATATTCACACACAAATCCAGAACATGTGGTGGTCGGGCTGAAATAGGTCGAACATGTTTACAGGGTAAAAGATCCGACGTTGATCGCAGCTTTTAAAGTTTGTTCATGCAATGCAGTGTGAAAACACAAATATGTCAGGTTTTGGGTTTTAGCGGATTATTTTACAGTTGAAAGCTTCGAAATTTGCGAAGACATTTCGGTGGATCTTACCCGATCGAATGTCTTTTAGGTGGGTATTACAACAATAGTTCCGTTTTAAGCTTTCTACATACTATCTCTTTCTAAGAAAAATAGCGCGCAATATACATTGTTTTTCCTTTATTGTCCTATCACATTCCATCAGTGAAATATAAAATATTATGAGGTGTGATTTGAAGATGGAGTTAATTGGCTTCAATAAAGGACTGCAATTGGGAGTTGGCTCTGTTCTTGGTTTGTAATTTTTATGAACAGCGCAATTACCTAAATGGAAAGTTTTAAACAATGAACTAGTTTAATTACTTAACGAAACTTTAAATGATAATAAAAATACGTTTAGACGCAAATGTCTATTACGTACATCAAATACGTCTCGATGTATAACCCGAAAAACACCTGTCCAATTAGCATTAATATTTAATATTGAGGTGTCAACAACTGTGGCATTCACCCTTCGGAATCGTGATGTAAAGGTCAAAGCCCTCAGTTGTTATTCAGTTATCTGAAATACTTCATTTTCCATTTACTTTTATATAATCCCCTTATACATATTACGAATTTGTAAACAAATACAACATTGCCATACTTTAACATACTTCTTTATTATTAAATATTTGTTAAGTGACCGTAATTTTGATCATGTGTACAGAAGTACAATATGACTGTAATTTTGATCATGTGGCTAGAATTTACACCCGCTGATGGTAGGCTCTATTTGAATGTTTGCAAAAGCAAAATTGCTTGATCATAATATATTTCTTAGGGTGATTTTTACCATTCCGTAGCGAATAAAAAACCAATTAATAATATCACGTTAAAACAACCACTTTATTAGTACTAATTTATGTCATTACTGCGTGACACTTTATACTCTGTAACGACTTTAAAAAAATATATCCAAGTTCTAATAAATCCTCGAAATCTTGATACAGTGAAATGCGCGGTAAGATTTTGTGATTAGAAAACAAATCGTAAAATTTAAAAATTATTTGTGTATCACGCGAGGTATGTATGTAAAAATTAAATTGTAATGATTATTCCGTTTATCAATATATCACATCTAATGGACAATTTTATCATAATTGTGTATAGTTAATGGTTAAATTAAGTTAATTTAGAACTATAAATTATATAATTATGTTAATGTGGTCAGTGAATATTTGAATTCGTTCTAGATTACACACACACGTACACAAGGCAGGATATAATAAAATAAAAACAAAAAACATATAATCACGCCTGCAACGTAACATCAGGAAGGTGTAGGCAGAGGAGTGTAGTACACTCTTATGTTTCACCAGTTACGTTTATGTTCCGTGAAATAGGTGCTGAGCCTATTGGCGTACACCAGGCACAATTCCAGACTCCGAGGCAGGATATTATAATTTATGTTTCAGAAAACTAACGACCGGACAGTAGGATTTAATAGCCGTATTAACTAACAAAGATATACACACAATAATCATAGATCAGGTTGGTTGTAACCATTTTACGTCCCTTGGTACGCGCATTGCTTATGACTGCAGGAACTTTAGAGAGTGCTCAACCACGCTGGCTTCATACGACTTTGCAGATTTAGTATTAATTAGCCCGTTTATTAAATGTCTTTAAGCCATTACCGAGGCTTTCAACGAGATTGCAAACCTGTAATAGTCACAAGAGTTCAGTCATTGCATCGTTGTTCCATTGGTTGCAGGCGTTATCTACTGCTGATGGAGATGTCCTGGATTTTTTTTTGAATCGAGGGTACCATTCGATTTTTCTAACTTGGATTTTCTAGTAGTGGCTCGGAGTCTGGATTGATACTCGGTGTATGGCAATAGGTTCACTAGCTATTCCTGGCGGGATGTAAACGTAACTGGTAAACGTGGAAATGGATTAGAATATTCTCTCTACACCTTAGGGGATTACTGGCGTGATGTTATGTTTAGCTCAATTATGTTTGTAATTTTCTTGGGGGATTTGTTATTCTCGTTGCATCAATATCTGGATTTTGTATATAACACTTCGTGCTCGAAACCCTCGCCCAAATTGATCCTAATAAGGGTGCTATGGACACAAATATAACTAAGAACAAAAACGCAAGACCTTAGAACTGATATAATCTAAATTCGGTCTACGCCGAAAGCCAGAAAAGTAACAGTTGCGTCGAACGGTTCACATTTTTATTATTATATTAATTCTTTTAAAGATTCACCTCCTAATATCCGAGTATAATGTATTAAAAATATGTTAATTAGGCTGACCCAAACGAGGGTCAATTAGTTATATAGACAACGGAAAAAACTTCATCACAATAACAATTTACATTATACCTCACACGTCCGACGTTATTCTTAAATTAAGTTTTACACATTTTGACTTCGCGCGTGTATGTTGTAGGACATGTTAAGAATTCTTCTTTTCTGAATTCTCCAGAAATTGCAATGTGCTATTGAAATTCTTATGTTCCTATTATTGGTTAATTTTTTTTTACAATAAGTAGTAGATACAAGGGTATTTTAGATTGATTCAATATGGATTATTATCTCATATTTAATTTCCACAAATATAACTCAAATTCTATTACCATTAACACTGATAAAATTAATTATATTCTAGATTTTATTCGATTTTCGAATCTGTTCTTGCATATCTTATAAAAGTATAAAATTACCAGTTAGGTAGATCTCACATTAAATAGCTATCATTTAGAAGTAAAATTTAAGTGAAGTGAGTTACAAAAGCATTGCCTTGCGAGGGAAAGTCTGTTGGTCTGTTAATGGAACATCTTCTCCAAAGGAAATATAAATAGAAAACTATTGATACTAAGCCACATAAATACAAGCAGATACAAGTATCGAATGGACCTAGAGGGTTTCTAGAAATTAACTTGAATGAAACAAAAATCATTCACTTAATCTGAATCGTGTAAAATTATTACGATCCCAATAGACTATTTTCAGATTTGGACATTTCCAAAAAGGCAAAAAATAGTGAAGAGTCTGCTACATTAAAAAACAGTCTGCAATTTAATAATTTGTCAGTAATACGATCTACTTAAACAATTACTGTTTTCCTGCAGGTTATTTAGCGGACATTGAACTGTGAAAATAATATAGTATAAAATTATAAAATCATACAATCAGTTATTTATATGAATAGTCAACGACCGCTTAGTGTAATGTTGTTTTGGCGGATTTTATTTAAGTAAGTACACAAAAAATCATCATGTGGCTGGATTCCGTATATCCGTTAGTTCTAATTTACTGATTTGAAAGTTGCACCTTTCGTATTTTTAAATACCTATGATGGGTGAAGATAGCAGTGCCCTCTTTCGAGCAAGCATGCAATGCGAAGCATGCAAAAATATAGAGTCACCATACTGCACGTGAAATTGTTTAGCGGTTCTTGCATTGCACTCGGATCTAAATGCAAACGGAAACTGACTAATATAAAATTCCATTCAACTTAGTCACTATTTAATCATCAGGGACAATAACATCTAAGTTTGTGTTATATGCGCCAAAACTGCAATGGTCTCTTAAGGCCCCGTAATATGCATGCACGTCTCGAATTTCCATAAAAACAAAGAAAAATATAAGTCCTATTTACGACAGAATACGTAAATTCTAGCATGTTCCACACCAACTAATCCAGTGTGCGGAAAACCGGAAGGATGTGGCGTGTCGCGTGATCGTTTTTTAAAATGGCATCCCTTAATTGTAGGTTTAGTGGGCCACTGCGTTCAAATTGTACCATTAAAAGGGGGGTATTAAGGGACATTAAATTAAGCTTATTGGAATATATAAATACTGGCTTGCGGCTGAGATTTTACTTGATTAAAGATATGGCAGTGTTAATAAGATGGAAGGTAGACTGATTTGTTATTGCAGTTTAAATAATGTACGATTATGGATAAATCAACGGTTGATGAGTACAATGAATTCATGGTGGTTGATGACAAGTTTGAATATGCGACTTACCTAATAACAGGACCGCGACATTGTTTTGAAAGTTTTCGAACTTTTCGCAAGCTGCAGAGAAATTATTACCTTATTGTGTACAACAAGCCTTTTCGCTATTTGTATTTGAAAAATATCTTTTAGTTTCTTCGAGTATAATGACTTTACAGTATAATGACGGCAGAAAAGGGCAAAGACTAGGCAGGTAACAGCTTTTTATATTTTTAGGATTCGTGATAACACATTAAATGCAGGATAGAAGCTTAAAGCTTTTAGTTAAAGCTAAAGATCATTATGGACTGTATGGGAAAGGTAGGAATACGTCAGTTTGCTGTGTTTTTTGGGGTTTGTATTGTTCTCACACCACGTGCTTTAGCGCTGAGGAAGTACGGGTTTTTCGGAATGATCGCATCTAGTTTCGAGTACCATGTCATCGAAATACAACTATACTTACTTACAACCAGTTCTATATCCCTGAATATCACCTGTGTATTAGTGCTGATGGTTAAATAGTCGAAGAGTAGAGAAGTAAGGCTGGAAGTAATGATTAGTGTCAAAGTTTATGGATATAGAATATTTAGACAATTATATTATATTATCATTAATAATTTTATTGTACTGCTATTGGGCATAGTGAGCTGTCATACAACAAGCCTTTGTACCACAGTAGATATGTTATGTTACAAGATACTAATTGACATAATTTACACACTCCTTAGAATATTGTGTATAGCTCTATTTTGGGTTGATTTCATCACTTTAAAGTTATAATTATTTTCATAAACGTGCACAATGATTTAGTTATATTTAAGTCCCAGACTCTCGCATAGCAATGCTCACCAATCTAATACCTACTTAAGTCCATATTTTAATATAAAATTTTGATATAATTCAGTTTTTTCTTACATTCTTCCACTCGTGTTGGAACGGAAGTATGAATTTATGTATCATGTGCAAGGTTCTTTACAATGCATTTTTCTAACAAGTATAATAATGACATGCAAATTGTTCCGTGTTAACTGGATGTCAAGTTACCGTGGAATTTGCACGCGATTTTTAATGCTCAGATAATTTTTTTGCACTCAGAAACGTATGCGAACACTGACAGGCAGGCATTTTAGAGAAGTGTTGCTAAAATTGGTTGCTATTTTTTAAATTATACGAGCTATTGCAATCTTTAAGATTATTTGTCTAGTGTTTAGTTGTATTGTGTTTTCAAAAACGCTGGTAGTTGTCTTATAGAAGTAGCAAGTAAAGTTGAAAGAATCAAAGTGATCCTATACTGCTATTTGGAATGCGTTTTAACGTGTTTCTTTTATGCTGTTACGTTATCTGTATCTTTAATTTTTTTTATCATTCGGGTCCATAAAAATATTTACGATCTAGATGATCTTAGATTGCGATTACTAGATTACGATTCAGTAGAGTTATTTGACAACTTGCCAAGAGGAAGAAATAAAAGGTCCGCACCGATTAGATAGACTGTTAACATACAAAATACTCTGGAAACCTTAGCTGTCACGTGACTTTTGAGAGTGGTATCAAATGTTAAGAAGTGTTGGAAATCTTTAACCAGATAGTTCTGCGTTGTAGCTATGGTAACACCGTTTCGTTACGTCTAATGATGGGACGAAAGCTTTACTGTTTTTATAGCATTTAAAATCTCATAAAATACACATATATGTATAAAATAATAATAATCAACCCATTTGTCATTCCACTGTTGGAATATGGGTCTCCTCTCATATTGAGAGGGTTAAGGCCGTAGT
>DWME01007864.1:0-12216 GCA_018244795.1 Parelbella ahira ahira
GGTGCGCGCCATGGATTCGAACCCAGGACCCCCGGAATGAGAGGCTGAATTCTTAACCACTAGGCTACCACTGCTTTCCATAATAATACCCGGCTATGATTGACATCACCCGTGGACCACGAGCGTTGGCCCCGTCCGCGAGAAGAGGATTGCGCTTTGCCTCTACACGTGTACGATATGGATTTTAGTAGTCGTTTTTTATATGCTGCCTGGCAAGTTGGTAGGTGAGATACGCGATGGTAAGTGGTCAACGTCTCCCATACACATCTGCAACACCTTAGGAATTAACAAAGCTTTGCCGGCTTCGAAAGAGACCTCTCTTGACGCTTTTCTGGAGAAACTTTTCATTGTTTTTAGGTGACGCATTACTATGCTATATATGAAGGAGATATGAAGTTGAATTTCAGATTATTTGAGACGAGGTTATTCGTTATACGCACGTCGGCTTATTCACTGTTGTTCAAAATATATATCAGTAATAATATACCCACAATGTTCGTCATTTTAAAGATGTGTAGTAAGTTGTACTACATCGGTGTGAGACACACCTTCGTTTGTACGTGCTGATGATTTCGTCAGACAATACCCTTGTGTAGGTGGTAATTGTACTGGCGGTCGACTGGTCTGTGCCTGCTCGGAAACCAATGTACAGTTAAACAGAAGTTAACATAAACCATGAGATGTATATGCCACGTCACGCAACAACGTGCTAAGTTTACTAACAAGTTTTGATTAGTACCTATTCCATATTTAAATTTTGTTACATTTTTATTGATACTCCGTCTGTAGGTATAGTGTTGTACCTCTTTAACTCTCCTTTCTCTCTTTCAACTTCCCTGGTTTTGCAAGTATCTATAGGCTCAATGACTTATCACCTCAGATGTCGCGGCTGCCTATTTGCCATGTGAAAAATGTTCAATTGCCAAATGTAAATATCCGAATTCTAAATACAACATTTTTATTTTCTCATAAGGTACATACACGCACTAAATACATTTGATAAACGTCAAAATAGTATTTATACCATACCCTTACTCTTTGTTCAATAAATGCAGTCGAACTTGCTACGACATTCCACTAACAATAAGTAAATCCATTAAGTGTAATGTTGTCTTTATAACTAACGAGAGTTAGTTAACTCAGCGCATATTCATAATGAAGTACAAGTGTAATTTATTTACAGGGCGTAATGTAATTGAATTTACGTCTGCAACATAAATAACTATAGTGAATAGTATTAGAAGCGAACTTAGTAAGTCGGTTGCGATTCGGATCGCCGTGCCGAGATCTAGTTTCCCGAGAAGGTTGGGCTCGACTTCTCTGGTTTATTACGCCTGGTTTAATTGTCGGTTGTAAATTTTATATACGTTTATTACACTGTTATATTATTGTGTATGTAATTATATCCTATTTTATGAACTTCTCTATAAACATTACTGTTTTAACTTCTTACGTATTAATTTTTTAACTCTACCTAAACGACCCACGTACTCTCGAATCCATAATCCACAATGATTACTTCCTATCATGTAGACTGTTTCTACATTTAAGATTTATTTTCTATAGCAATATAATATGAGATGCAGTTCCTCTATGATATGATAATTAATGATAGAATAAGTAACCAGCTTTCAGCTTTAAACCTTATTATTATGAGAGGAGCCGAATACTTAGTAATAATCTTATTAATAACTTGTATTATCTCAGTTAAGTAATAATCTTATTAATAATTTGTATTATCTCAGCTAATACATACTACACTACACCCTACAGTCCTATTGGAGTTGCATGTGGCCCTAGTGTCAGAGACCACCTGTGACTGTTTAATGCTCATTTACCACTCTTTTCATTTAAACGCAAAAAATACAATAGTAAATCACTACAATGTTCGATAGCGGCGATGGTTATAAGATTCTAAACAGAAACTAAATTAGATGTCATTTAACCATTCAATAAAGATTGTTTGTTAATGATAAATATCTAGTTATATTCCATTATCGAATCTGATTACAAATATGTATCGCGTACACTCAACAGCACTTCACATCGAGGCAACGTGTGATACAATAAAAAAGATAGATCATGCGCGTAGTTAAGGTTACATTATATAAAGTTACTCAAGTACGAATGTATATGTATAATGTACGTAAAAGTATAGCGTAACTAAACATCGGTATCGTAGGCACGTATCTTACATGAACCATTCGCTTACGGCATTGGTGTTTTTTTTCACAGACCCAATAACAAACAGACCTTCCTTAAATAAATTTTGATAATCTTGCTTTCATATACACTATGTGATTTTAAACGGATATGCCTAATCATTAAACTGGACGGCAACGGAACCTCCGAGCCACTACTAAAAATTTCTACTACAAAATTTAAGTTACTAAAACTTCAAAGTGACTCAATCGGGATTGAACCCAGGACTTCTTAATAAGCACTCGCGCTTGCAACCAGTCGACTAACGAGGCAGTTTACTAAATAAAAACAGCGGTAAAACACATTGTTATATAAAATAACACCAACTTACAAAGATCAACGACAGCATGCTTGCTGAATAAAGTGTACACGTGCGTTTCGAGTACTAATTAATGTTATTATATAATCTTATATTGTCTGTGCGTTGTTAATTCTGTGGTTTAATCACAAAATAAATGTCGAAATAGGATCTCGGCTCGCTCATTGTTTGCTCTGAGCCGGATGAAATTGATTAATCGTTGAACTACTGGCGTAATTAGGCATTAATTTTACAGTTAACGGTTAATTCACTGCGTTGTGATGGTATCGGCTCCCGGTTGCATGTTCTGCCTTGAAAGAATTTAACTATCGAAATTATTGCAAATTACTAACTTCTATTTTAATGTGTGGTATACATAACATCACATCATCAGCCTATCTCAGTCCACCGCTGGACATAGGCCTCCCTCAACGAGCGCTATCGCGTCCTGTCTTCGGTATACAATCTGGCGTCAATTATAAGTTTTTGAGATAGCCCAACTAGTTTCAGAGCTATCCGAACATTTTGAAGAGCGCCCCCGGTAGCAGTGAAACGTGGTGGAAACTTCCTAAATGTATTTTTTATTCCCTAAAAAATATCGTTTTTTTTATGAGGTACAGTATTTTAATACAACGCTTAACCTTATTTTTTTCGCAACCTCCATTATGTAAACACTGCATTTGTTATCACGAGGACAGTATTATCATACTTGAAATCGCAGCAAAAAACCCATAGCTGAATTTTTCTGTCTCATTGTTCTTTCATTCGAGCAAAATATTTTTTTTACCTCGAAGGTCGTTCGCAGAATACATTGCGAATGTATTAGTAATATTTTATAAAAGAGTATGAGACTTGGCGTTTTTTTGTCGACACTTTTATCGTTCCACTGCTGGTCACGGGCTTCCTCTTCTATTAAAAGGGTTAAAGCCATTGTCTACCACGCCAAACATGTACTCGGTGACAGACTTCACAGGTCTTAGAGAACATTTATCTATGTATTGGTCAAGTACATTT
Source organism: Parelbella ahira ahira (assembly GCA_018244795.1). Taxonomy (NCBI): domain Eukaryota; kingdom Metazoa; phylum Arthropoda; class Insecta; order Lepidoptera; family Hesperiidae; genus Parelbella; species Parelbella ahira. The sequence continues at coordinate 3,515 of DWME01007864.1, forward strand.
TGGTGTAGTATTTAATATGTAGTCTTATTGTTACTTTTAAATCAATCTACAACTCTATTTAAAAAAATCAGTTAATAAGTTATAAATAAGGATCGATTTCATATCGAGCTAGAAAAACTTAAAATGTTGCCAGATTGTAAAATGTATTGCAAACGCGAAAATGTAAAAATGGTGGCAATTTGACTGCACTCAGCAGTTGCGACCTCGGAATTTTATATCAACATAAATAGACAGGAATAGACTTGTTTTGACGGTCTCTTGGCATTTTGTCACTACCTTGATACGAATACTAGCGCGAATAGATAGATGCAGTGGAATGTATGTACGTAGGTATATTGGTTGCATTAGAATTCTAACATTGAGCACCGTACACTGTTCGACTCTATAAATACACGTATACACATCTTTGTTTTAAAGCGTTTTTGTATATTATTTTTCCTCAAATTGCTTCTAGTTTTTTTTATTTTCAAGGTCTAACATGCTAAATTTTCATATCGGTTGTGATCCATTTTTGCCTCACAGCTCAATGTTAATTTTTAAATAATTTTCGACCGGATATTTCATTTTCATCACTTGAAAGCTTTAGACCTCAACTAGTTGCTATAACCATCTAATGATTGTTTCTTTGTGAATGCTAAGAACACGTAGTTAAATATATATAATACAGGGTAAAAAATACTGTTATCAATGATATTTCAGGAAGAGAAAGTTGAAGCCATAGTCCGGCACGCTGGGTATCTCTGCATTACTTCCTTTTGTTTAACTTCGAACGTCTCCTATAATAATAGCCTTTGTGTGCCCATCACAACTGTAAATTACTAAAAAACTTCGACAGTCAGTTTTACTGCCTATATGTACATAATTATGAATAATAATCATACATAAATTACATTAACACACACCTATTTTGTTAAATAAAGTGGGGAGATATTCATTATTCAAAGTGGGGAAGTGGAAAAACAATTGAACCGCTTTTACTACCTTCACAACGATATTCGGTTTCTATTGACTGTTAGAGTTCGTATTACAAAATGCACTTAGCCAACCGTCATCGCCGTAATTGATTTTAAAAATCGAATGCACTTAGCGTAAAGGATTTAAATTACCGCGCCGTTACAAAGGCGTTGTGTTCGAAGTTCGAACATACTCTCACTACTTTCACACCGATATACACACCTATGTTTGTATGCTGCGCCTGCTGTGTTTTTGCTTGTGTATGTGTAGAAAAATACCTGTATTACAATGACATGATTAGAGGGTTTTTTTTTAATTATAAGGTTATTAGAAATTGGTTTATGAACTGAAATATCCTATTTAAAAAAACGCAGTATTACCGACATATCGAAATTCTTTTATTTCTACAAAATTACTTGTTCCATAAAATAGTTACTTTTTAACTTATCATAAAAATAAATAAATACATATTAAATTCTGCTTGTTTATACCAAGTTGCTTAAGTTTATTATTCTTCTATATTTCCTAATATTTGAGTACATTCGAATTCACAATTCATTTCAAGACCTTACTCAAATTATTGACTAACGGGAAGATCGGAAAATGGAAAAGATTTGTAAATAATTATCTTTTCGGTTTAAAAAGAACTCGCGACACTGTTGTGCGCGAGCGTACTCTTACTACTTTCATCGGTGGCTGTGTGCGGCGCGCTGCGTGTGTGCGCGGCCGGTGACCTTGCTATCAGGCGGAAGCGCGGCCGCTGAGTCAGAGCGCGTCTGCCGGAGCAGGGACCTTCGTACTATGTTGTGGAAAACGTTTTTTTATCCATTGCTTTTACAAATAGCCATGCGTATTCTAGATTGAGGGTATTGCGCGTCAATGCTACGAATGCGCAGTTAAGTTACGATATATTTTCCCGCGCGTCGCATGACTTAGCTCCATGTTGTCTATAAAAACATAAAAATTACAAATTAAGAAATTAGTTATATGTATGTTTTTAAATGTAAGGTTAATTGTTTGATATGTTAATATTTCAAATACAATATAATATGTTTGGGTTGGTTGTGAATAAAAAGTACAAATGTGTTAAAACAGAATTTAAAAAATATTGCTTTTTTATTATTTATTTATGGACCTAAACTTTGTCATTCTAAGGGGTTATCCGTATGCAACAGTGGAACCATAAAAGAATAATTGATGATATTGATCATATAATCACAGTACTAGCTCTATTTCCCAAGAGAATTCACGTTTCTCATATCTACGAATTATATTTTCCAAAAGATTACCCGTAGCTCGACCGCGTCGTCCTTGCGTCTGGGTCGAGGGGAGTTGAGGACAAATTGAGGAGACCTACCCTTTGATTGGGATGGAACCATGAACAAAATATGAAATGTTGAAATTAAAAGTCATACAACGTAGGTAAAAAGAAGTGAATAATTCTTTAAATATACTATTTGACATTACAAAAATATCAATTGTTATTTAATGCTGAGTAAGAAATGGTCTGGCGAAAACATAAATTTAAATTAAAACCGAAAATGAGTGAGAACATTATATTATTCATTGGTTTTCACTGTAATGTGTGTTGATTATGATGTAAAAATACAAATAATATGACCTCCCCTCCCCTTCACGTCCTTTCGTTCGTAATTTGAATTTCTCTTGTCCTGTTTCAGTTGATGTCATCGAGGTCATGTTTTCGTGCAATTATTGTGAATTAAAACAGATTATTCATTTTTTTAAATGGTTGTGTTGTGTTCAGCTTTCGAAATGTTTATACTTTATTGTCGAGGAGGCATGTTAATCGTTCTAACCTCAGTTAATACTAAAACTTTATAGTAAGTCGCTACTTCCGAGCAAACACACTACATTTTTATGTTCAATAATGTTTTAATTTATTGCGCCTGATATTTTGCAAAAAGTAACCATACATTCAAGGGAATACACACGAATTCATTCGCTTGAGAAATATTTGAAGATGTCTGCTGAATTGTCTACGAAGGCAATTGTAGGCATATATATTATACTATAAATAAAAAGGTGAACATAGCTGTCCACATCTGTGATGAGTATCTTTATTAATGTCTTTTTCGACAGTTCAGAGCTTAAACTAATTAGACCATAGTACTAATATTAAAACAAACAATTTTAATATCTTAGGACACACCACACGGTTATATAATTTCAAATTACACAGAATCTGAGCTATAAATTAATATATGTGCAAATATTAGTGTATAGTAACTTTACATTTACCCGTTATCTCATTAACGGTTTTTACTAATTGAACTGACATTAACAGTCCTGTTCGAGGTCAGTAGCAAATGTCTGCGCGTGGCAGCAACTACTTACAACTGCTGCCTGCTTTTTTGATACTTTTATTGCTTTAAATAAAGGCTTTTAAATAACAAAATACAACCTAAAGACTTTTTCTCTACACGTGTACTTGAAATACAGGAAATCTTGATATGTTAGTGTATGATCCGCCTCGCCTCGCTCGGCACGCTGCCGGTGTCCTTCCAATGAAAGGCATGCAAATAGACAGCGATGACTCGAACGTTGAGCTTAATGGTCAAACAGATGCACGTGACACTCACTCTAGATTGACCCCTATGCGACTAATATCAAGGCTTATATTCGCATAACGATACCCATCTAATATATAAAGAGGTCTATAAAGCTCTAGTAGCTGTAGCGTAAGCTAACTTAAATACTGTTTTGTTAGTGAGTGACTTGCACGGTATTGTACACCGTATTGTGTGGATTTGTAGGTGTATATTTGCATGTCAACTAATGTACAGAATGTGTTATTGAAACAATGTGATATATGAAGTGAGCAGGTGCTTGTTAGGTTCTGTTTTAGTTTTATTGTACTTTTCGTGGTACATTTATTAGTATAAGTATTAAAAGTACTTAGTAATGTAATTAATGTGTAACTAATGTAATTAATTGTGAAAGCTTTAACAGAAAGACAAGATTAACGCTTAATTCCATGAAGTTTGAGATCTGAATTTCTTGATTTAGCTATATTCCGATAATGCCCGACAAGAACAGTTCACAAAGCGACATGTTTCATTATTTCCGAGTACGTTTGCAGTCAGTTCACATGGCGCCAAAATTCAAATTTAGAATGTCATAGATGATCCGAAATCTCCAGATAGATAGGTACCTAGACCGAGTATACTACATGGATAATATAGGAACGATGGCATTTCGTTCAGTTCCCAAGACACGTTCATTGTTAGCACAGTGAAACTGGTATTTGGAACTTGTTTATTATTATTACTAGATCGTGAAGCTGTTCACTTAATTGAAATTCGAACGCAGACATACTACCGTTAATTAAAAAGAACTCTGAAATGAACGAATGAATTACTGATTTTGTTTTAAGCTAACACAATCATTAATTTAGTAAGTCTTTTTCCGTTTTTTAAATACACGTCACAAAATGCATGTTTTTTTTTTAATTATGTTAATTATTTTATGATGTTTGTAAAATGTTAGGGCAGTACTAAACAATACATTTATACGACCACAAATATCCGTATGAGCGGCAAGTGTGCTGATTCATTAAATTATTAAAGCGCGTGAATGAAAAACGATGAAACTGTCAAATTGATTAAAAAATATCTATGAACGGCATTGAGTGCCTTCTTCTTTCCTCTATATCTATAACAATAACAATATGTTTTTACTCACTTCTTTCAATCATAACTAAAAAAATATGTAAGCAAATGATGTTGAATATTATATTACAATGATTTATCATTTTCTCTCTTCCTCTCCCTTTCACACCTAAATAATAGAAATTCACGTACAAAAATGATATTAGGCATAATTTACTACAATTTAATGTCGCCCGCCGAGTTTAATAACATCATTGACCCTACCCACTGGAGCACATCACTATGACCCTAGCGGTAGTGTTGTGACACAGTTCCCGCACGCGACACGGTATCGCGATCCGCGACCGTTATGCGATACCGCCGCCGTATTATAATATTCTTATGTATCGTTATAACGGATTATTTGTGTCGCGTGAGCGATAATAATCCCACATTGCAGGGCTACCGGCTCTGAACACGCCAATTAAAAAATAATTAACTCCAATATTAAGCTTCATTAAATGAAGTTTCATTGTTAATTCACCAACTATCCTTTTTCAGAAGCAACTCGCGAAATTTACTATAACTATATGTACAAGCGAATTACATCACATTTTCTCAACGTAACCAATAACCGAAAATGACGAAGGTTGAGCTTCAGAATAGATTTCTAGCAAAACAATATAGCCTGTACTTACTTTATATAAAATACACGTACCTATAGACTTCATCTTGGTACACATACAGTAGTTAGAGGATAGCATCATGTTAAGTTCTAGTTTGTAGTGGATTTAAGCAATTTACAGGGATTAAATGCCAACGAGTTACAATTTATAAGTGACAGGAGCGAAGTATCTTGTGTCCTTATCTATCCAACGCGGAGAAAGTACGAACTGAACGAGACAACCCTATGTCCTCACATCGATCGGAATCTCGGTTCTTATGAATGTACTTTTAAGTACACAAGGGTCTCGCCGTTGTGGAATTTCGTAACCGGATTGAAGTTCGTTCGCTAATTGAAACGCGTGTATTAACTTTGTTTATAAATGATACGTGATCGTTCAGGTCGGTATGAACGTTTTATTTCGCCCCAAGCATCAATATTTACATTAAGTACAAGGTTATTAAATTGCCCGCTGTGTAATAATTGCCCATTCACAAATATTTTTAATACGCCTTTCGAATTGTATTTCGAACAGATATAATATTCTTCGCCTTATTTTGTTTGCTAAAATGTCTGATTATTATTTTCCATTTTAAATTTGGAAGCGACAGAATATGCGAGATTCTAATTTTACAACTTTTTTTTGTTGAACATTTTTCTTTTACGCCGCTTATAATGTAGGAATGTTTATTGTGTTTTAAATATTAAGTATAACATGTTGTAACGGTAAAGGCCAATATTGCGAAAAAAACTCCGAGTCTTATAGTTCTTTGTGATGTGAAGAAGGCGTTTGAATTGAAGCCTGTCTACCTACACTTGCGTTAGCGTGACAGACTAATTACCCTTTACTTTCTGAATGAAGATCTGTATCCAGCACTGGAACGATATAAAGAACTGACATAATATCAGAGGGTGATAACGATTGAGTGTACCAATACGTATTTAAAAATGATATACATGATTACAATTCTTATATCTTTACCTTATCTCCTATATACAATTTTTTTTTATGAATAAAGCAGTATCTGTGAATGATTTTTGTGTAAGAATATAGATGTGAGTAAAATCGCACATTTTTCTCTCTCTCGAACTTCATAGATCTGTAATTTTAGCGAAAATTAAGATACACTGGCCTATGCTGTTGTTTTAGACCGACATATTGCCATTGTTTCTCCATAAAAAGTTATAAATAATCATTAGGCGGATATTCGTTTTTAACGTAAACTGTAAAATAATTTTATTACTAAATTAAGCAGTGTGATTCTAAGATTTTCGACGTTTCAAAGAAAGCAGTGACTGCTCACCAGAAGGTGGCCCGTCTCCTTTAGCTGCCCTACATTCACTGCTTTGGAATGTAATTTAGGACTGAGCTATAGTGAAACTGAATCCTTTTTTATAGATATGTAATCATATATAAATTTATATCATCAGCTCTATTCCGCATGAGGGTATCAGAGACATGATTTGTCGGTTTTGATACACTAATTTCTTTTTTCCATTTTTATCAGTCATTATGTACGCGCGTCTATAATGTTGTCATTTAATAGTTAGTTTGAATTCAATATTATTTCCAGTGAGTAGGTATGTATTAAAATTAATTTGAAAAGTAATGGCTACGGCCCGCGGCGCGGCCATGCATCCAGCCTCTTACTTTTGCTGTCGCAACGAGCTCGGGGTCAAAATGTACGTGAACGGATGAAATTCGAAATGCCGACCGTCGACGCTCACCTGACCCGCAAAACACCGATTTCGTAACTCTCAGGAAAATGCATGTATGCTTATACAATTAATATTTGAAAATTCAAACCTTTTCAAGTTTTTGCGATTTTTTGTTTAATTATTTTCACAATTACTATTTGGTAAAGACGCTGTCATATAATAATATCTCAGCCTTCAAACCAATGTATTTGTAATACAAAATACTACTAAAAATTAGGAATGTTTGTATCAATTTATCAAATTAATACATATAGGTCGTTATTAAGGTTAGTTGTTAGAGTTCAATTAAGGACAAGACTGCAGTGATAGAAATTGTTAATGTCATTAGCCCGGTTAGAAGGTAAGTTAGTGTCCATGCAGTTAGTATTAGTATCAGTCCTATTCAAAGTTAATCACAGACGTGTTGCTGATAGACTCGGTTTCCGTAGAACATCTAGTAATAAAATAGATATAAAGCTTTATCAGCTACCTTGAAACTCGTTTAGGTGTCTGTCATGAACTAACACAAGATACATAGGTTAATCGTTTTCATCGCGCCGTTCTCACATCTCCGTCGCCGAGCTAACTGAAACACGCGAAAGTCAAAATCATAACACGGACAAGCGTCTCCTCGTTTCGCAACGGTCCGCGGCGTGCGTTCGAAATTCGATTCCGCGAAACCGTTACCGAGTGAGTCACTCGCTGTTGGCGGGAACAGGTCGCTGGCGCCGCCGCTGAATGTTTGTTTATCTATGGAACGTTTGTCGTATCAGCGTGATGGTAGAAAGTTTGTATACAGTACCACGGTAGATTGATAACTCGTTTACTCGACAGAAACTTTATTGATAGCCACTTAGGTTGATACATTTAATTAATGTAAGTATCAGCGTAAAATAATTAAATATTTTGGCACAATGTTTTTGACGGTTGTTCTACGATTTAATGTTGAAGAATAAAATTAAGATTAAAACGATAGTAGCATTTTGGACATTCATGAACAATTTGTGTTGATGCCTATAGTAGGTATATGCAGATCCGATTTACCCCGTTTTAAAATAGTTACATTCGTTTGAATTTAATTTAATCGATTGTTAGTGCTAATGTTGTGTATCATTGTTATTGGTAATGTGTAGTAATTTTGTATGTACATAGAATTCTCAGTCACCGACATAGCTCAAAGGATTAGCTCGCTAAAGTGGCAATGGGCTGGGCATATCTGCCGAAGAACCGACAACCGGTAGAGTAGGCGAGTTCTGGAGTGGAGACCGCGGCTCGGCAAACATAGAGTAGGACGCCCTCCGGCCCGGGGGCTGACGATCTGCGAAAACTTTGCAGGCAGTTGCTGCATGCGACAAGCCGAAGACAGGGCGCGACATGGTGCTCATTGGGGGAGGCCTATGTCCAGCAGTGGACTGAGATAGGCTGATGATGATGATGAGAGAGAAGCGCGTCAGTTCTATTAGGATGTAGATAGATCCACTCAGTGCTCTCTGCCTATTCCGTAACTAACTTGGGGAGACTATGTAATAACAATAATAATATATTATTTTAACTGCCTCGTTGGTCGAACGGTTGCAAACGCGACTGCCGATCGGGACGTTTCGGGTTCAAATCCCGGGTCGGGTGCTATTGGATTTTTCTAATTGAGAATTTCTAGTAGTGACTCGGAGTCTCAAACAGTGCCCGGTATATGGCAATAAACTCACCACCTATTCCATGGGACTTAAACATAACTGGTGAAACGTGGGAGTGTACCACACTCCTCTGCCTACCCCTTC
>DWME01007865.1:0-12216 GCA_018244795.1 Parelbella ahira ahira
TACGATTCAATGTACGATTCAATGTACGATTCAATGTACGATTCAATGTACGATTCAATGTACGATTCAATGTAAGATTCAATGTATGATTATGTGTCCCGTGTCCGAAGGTGGCGCGATCGAAGCATAGCACAGCGTTGCTTTATGATAATGAGAATCTTTACACATAAAAATTATAATGATTGCGCGATTGTGTGTGATTGTCGGTAATGACGTGTCATGTTGCATAGCGTCGCGCTGAGGAACAACGGATGTTAAGATCGAATCGGCCACGCTTCGCCACTGAATGGCATATTCACAAACCACTTGCAATAGTTGCCTACAGCAGACAGACCACTGAGCACAGACAGACCTTCATAACGAAACAATACACAGATTATAATTAAAGCTGTAAATTATCCATTACGATATTGTTATCGGGCATCGGTACGATACATAGAAATATGCTTTTCATATTGTAATGACCGATCGGGTTCGATATTAAATTGATGACGATAATCAACGTCATGTCTATCAGCTGATAACGTTCGTGAATGCAGTTTATGAAATTACATCGAAACTAAATTGATAAAGAAAGTATTTTATACTGCTATAATTTCTGAAATTATATGATATACTAAAACTGAACGTCGAAAGTATGTCTATTAAGTCAGCATCGTATGCCGGATACCGATCACGATATGGTATTGGAAATGTGGAAAAGCTCATGTATTTCTTTAAATCTATGGTGCCTGCACGACGCCACGCGCTACGCACTCTCACTTGGATGAGGATTATAATAAGTATTGTATTTACAGGGCTGCAAAGCGATTGGACTTTGAGCTTACAAGCGATGGTATACGCAAAAAGAAAAAATATATCTAAAAATATATTTTAACAATGTAAAAAAAATCGCCAAAAATCCGTGTCAATAATTAACTGCATGGATTAAAATTCATGTTAAAGCATGAATTTAGACGTTACCGTGTCAGATTTGAATTGAGAATTTAATCTCGTATAGTATTTAAATTAAAATAAAGTGTATAAGCGTACTATTATAAGATAAATTTTACATTAAGTGTATTTATTATATTTGATTTAATCGTGTTTTTAAAATTGTCGTCTAAATTAGTCTTCGGCAATACGCCATGAAATTATATAAGATTAAGAATTAAGGTTATAAGGACCCATGAAAAATAGTTCATAGTTCATATACAATGTAACAAAAATATTATTAACAATAAGTACTCACTAATTTAAATATATTTTTGTATTTACATGCTGACCGATAAGTTTTCTTGTACTACTTTTTATTACACTATGGTTGTGGTAGGTGTTGGTAAAATATTTTTTTGTACTATAATTTATTTGTATTGTATCGCTGTTTAGAAATAAACCTTTCAATAGATTTATGTATACACAGAATACATCCAAAATGAAATATTCTTAACAATCGCAAAGCGAAAATATACCTACCTACATATGAAATACTTCAAAACAAAACACACTATGAATATTAATAAAAATTGTAAAAAAAATATAGGATTTATGTAAAATATCTTAGATATATTTTAAATTCTTCCCATGCTATCTTTCTGGTCCCGCCTTAAACTTTCCGCCTTAAACTTTGATCGTTTGATGGTTAGACTCTGCTTACTTTGTTACTTCTAAAGTACACGTCAAGTCATCGGCCTATCGGAGTCCATTGCTGGACATAGGGCGCCGCCCCCATTGAGCGCCATTGCGTCCTTTCCTCGGCTTGCCGCATCCAGCTTCTGCCTGCAGCCTTTGCAGATCGTCATCCCACAGGCCGAAGGGCGTCCTACACTACGTTTGCCGAACCATGGTCTCCACTCCAGAACGCGCTTATTCTACCGGTTATAGCTTACATCAATAGGTACACATTCCTTCAAAAACGACAGCTGGTGTGTACATTGCAATTACTAATGATTTTGTATGTATATTTATATGTATATGGTTTTTCTGACTTATAATCAGACTCACTGAATTAATTCCTGACTGATTAACTGATTCGTTAGCGAAGTCACGAATTATTATTCAATTTTTCACACGTACCTATGTTACGCACCTCTACCTCGTTTCATTACACATTTTAACTGTTTTAAATAGGCTTATCTCTGTATTATCGTCTACCTATGTCATTTTCATCATCATCAGCCTATAGCTGTCCACTGCTGAACATAGGCCTCCCCTAGAGCGTGCCACGTTGCTCGGTCATATGTAGGTACTCGTATGTCATATGACCGTCGTATTTTATATCGGTCGTAAAATACTGGAGCAAATGAATGGGCAATATCTTTCATGCCAATGTTTTTTTTTCTATAATGTACCCGATGAGGCATTTTAAAAATTACAATCTAGACTACAAGACTCATGGGTAATTTAATTATAACTTAAATTGCTTAACACACTAGCTAAAAATATATCCTAGAACATACTTCTTATCGTCTGTCTTAAATGGAAGGCATTTGGATTTGTGTTCTTTAATTAATTATCGCTAAATCTGATTAACTTTGATTATTGATAACGCTTTATTGCAGTGGTTCAAAAGATTTTGTCCGTTTAAGGCGCTTCGGTACGTACATATATGTATGTGGTGTCGAGCAACTCTACGCCTCAACGTTAAAGAGATTATGAAATCTGTTTTCGTGAGCTTCTGCGTTATTATTTATGACACTTATGTATTTATGAAGGTCATTCGGAATATACCAGGGTGTATTTGCGATGTCCCTGGGTACTGATTTGGAAGCGTTAGATAATTAATATTGAAATGTGAAGAGAAAATATTAAAATTTAAGAGCCCGATTTCTAGACTATTTTTTGTGCGCATTTCACTAGTAGTATGATATATGACATAGTTAAAAGTGGGTGTACTGCAGAAGGATGCAGAAAGCTAAAACATCAATTATGTGTTCATTACATAATACTAGTAAATACAGTAAGTTGGATAAAATAAAACTTATTTTCACATTCGTACTGACAATCACATAGTCTGCGGTCAAACAATAATGTACCTACAGTAGAGATACGTAGAGGCATATACATTTTTTGACATGACTACCTCAATAACGTTTTAACTAAAGATTTTAACTAATTACTGTCCTATTTCGACCACTGGCTCCTTGGTGCAGCGGTAAGTGAACCTGGCTATTGCGCCGGGGTTTGTAGGTTCGATTCCCACCCGGAATAAATATTTGTGTGATGATCAGAAGTATTTGTTTGCTGTCTTGTTGTGAGAATTTCTATTTAAAACATTGTTATTATTTTTATTCCTACTCGGCCACTAGTTTATACAAACACTGGTTGTTTTAGGATAAGACAGGGATTCTCTAAGTAGGGTACGCGAACCCCTAGAGGTTCGCCATTCGACGGTAGGGGGTCCGCGACAAGATTTACGTAAAGGTGGCTGGTGGAGGCAGAGTTAAGGTTAAAATTGACCAAAATTACTCCTGAAGTTGACTCAATTTGCGCCAAAAAACAAGCTTACCTTTTATTGAAATAAAAACCTTATTTTCTTAAACAGTCAAGTTTATTATTTTATTAGAAGGGGAAGGGAGGGCGGTTAACTATTTAGTTAAACGATTCGCTAGTATCTGGAAAATTTTATAGGGGTTCGTGCAGCTAAAAGTTTGAGAAACCCTGGGATACGATATAATGGATGTAATAGATAATCTTGAAGACTTGGCGTTTCAAATTCGTGTTATATATAACACGAAGGTCACTGATAGATAACAGGACGTCCTTGCGGTTCAAAGATCATGCACACTAATCTCGAGTACTTTACGTACCCACTTGCTGTGTATGTACCTACGCTTTGCGTACTAGCGAGATTATTTGTAGATTGTGTAGTGTGTCAATATTTTATTGGATTTCCATTGAGACCTGAATTACAAAGTTTGAAAATGCATTGGTTATACTTTTCTGTATTCGAAGTCTGTTTTAGTTAATGAAACTTTAATGTTTTCAGTAGGTAATATGTCACTGACTGGTCCTGGCTGCGCAGAGTGGAAAAGTTAGATAACTTATTGTATATGTATTTAATCATTTTCTTGTAGAAGTGAGTAAAACAGATTTTGATGAATGTTGCACCGTTGAAGGTCAACTTAACAAAATTGCTTTTGGTTGCAGTGACATTGTTAGTGCTATATAAATTTATTTTTATTTACGTTACTCAATATGCGGGTCTACACAGAGCCACGTGCCATGGGAGATGTACCTATACCGTGATGTGTTACCTTGCAACTGAAACCAAAACTAGCTTCGTCTTGCGGCGCGCGGCAGCCTTGGTATGAAAATATCTGACCGAGGCTGCCTCGCGTGATGTTTCGTGACAAAGGCCTCGCGAGGCATTCGGTTCTGTTTGGACACGACTAATAATAAAACAGGTCAATTTTGTATAAAGGAATCCGCGGTAGCCGTAAATATAGGTTCTCGAATTAAATAACTAGGCTTTGCTTTGTGAAAACGCGCGTTTAGAGAGTGTGGTTGCAGGCTCGGTTAAAGGACTAAGTGGTCATGTACCCTGCTTTTTAAAACAGGCATTCCACATATATTTTTGATCAAGAATGCTCGATAACACTTTTATTTTTCTTTCGTATATCTTGAGCGTTAGATAGAGAGGGACAAAATATTATTTTGTAAATGTGCTAGTTTTGACAAATTTTGTATATACACGTGTAATCCCTCAGCAATATCTTCAGAAAATGGTAGAAGGCCGACCTCATATTCATGTTAAATTATATGGCGTGAAATAGAAATATCGTGTTTTATATGATATAAATAAGAAGTAGCCTTGAAGGTCACCGGATGTATCATACACTTAATTGACCTATATTTCAAAGCCCAGGCCCTTAGTCACGCATATATTGACTAATTTCGAAGAATAAGTTTTATCGCCTGGCTTCAAGTGTTTGTCTATGATATCTTTTAAAGAGGTGACGCAGTGCAACTATTTCTCTTTATTGCCGGAAGTAGGTCTTTCGAGTTTTGCCTGTTGGACCAACTTACACCATAATATATATAATATTTATTACTAGTTTCAAAATTATAAGTTCTTATCATTATTATTTATTTGACTGTCATAATGTTATTGTAAATTAATTGCGACGTCACCTCTACAATTATTCATATAGGTACATTATATTAACGGTGAAGGAAAACACCGTGAAGCCACTTCTCCTTTCAATGAGTAGCGGGAGTGGACTTGTGACCAACAACAGTACGGTAACGCTTTGCCAATCAATATCTACAAAAGAAAAAAGTTATAGTTATACAAAAAGATTTCAATCCAACGTTTTGTCAACAACAGCTTTAGAAACGTTAAAACGTGACTAACAAACGGGAATTAGTGGAGCTAGCGTCCATTGAAGTGTTCCACTGTCCACCACCCGACTCTGATCAGATCAGCTGGGTAAAACCGATTTAATGTACGATCCGAACTATGTAGGGTTGGCAAAGTTAAAAGCGATACCACTTTGACGAAAACAAAGTTCAACTTCCGAGCTCCGCTTATATACTACAAGCAAAGCCAATAAAGACGTAAAAAAATATATGAAGGTCGATATAGCCATTTTTATTAAACATTATCTTGTAAATAGATGGGTTCACACAGAGCAAGCAGCCTCGTGAGATATTAGCCGCGCGAAGTAGCACAGTCTGTGCGGACGGGGCTCGACCAGCCTTGCTCAAAGCAAGTGCACGTGAGACCGGGCGAGGCACGTCCACACTGACCTAGCTGCCTCGCCCGCGGTAAATGCCTCGCGAGGCTGCTCGCTCTGTGAATACCCGCTTAGTAACCAGTAAATACAATGACTGTCACATTTCGCGCAATGTAGGACTCCGTTACGTTTTAACGGCTTCGCTTTAGAAATATTATACCAACGCCAGATCTCTTACGAGGTAAGCAGAGAGCATCGAGTGCCCAATATATTCATTCTTGCAGACCTGACGCGCTCCTTATTTAATCACAAAAACTAAAAATGAATATAAAAATATTAAGGCATATAATAGCTGCGCATACTTCATTCATTTATTACATTAATATGTTTAAAGAACTTTTTAGATCGCGGCTAATGGGTCCAAATCGACATCGAAGTACAATTTCTACAAGTTATTCAAATTCAAAGAAATGGTTTATTTTATACAATTTCTCTCTGCACATGGACATATTTTTAAGATAAATAACATTTTTTTAATACTTGTTATCAAATTGAAATTAATATGCTAAAGGATAACTAAATAATTTCTTTGGAAACTAAAAGCTTTCTACGTTGCAACGTATAATCAGACGGTACTGATGTTTTCCTGGACCCTAGATATGCGCGCGTGTGTGTGTTCATTTATATATGGTAGGGCCCATAGACTTAAATATATAACTTAAAAATAATGGTAATTTCATAAAAATCCCAAGATTATATGATTCATCGGGTGTAATCCTTATCGTTTCCTGCCGTGAGCTTCTCGTACGCGTGAATGGAATCTCATTAGCCGAGTACGTTTGTTACGTCACAGATAGCCCCCGCGGTCCCAACGCTGGCCGCTACAGTTCTATAAAACCAGTGAGCGATAACAACACACGTGCAAGTGATTATAGATAAGTCTACGTCACAGTTATGTATGTGTGTGTGCTGTATGTTCACATGTTGTGTCTATAGTAGGAGCCAGTTATAATAATATATTGGTAGACATACGGCTGTCTGAGTCTGAACCCTACTAGACGGCCTGTTGTAAACTTGATGTAATTAGCGAGACATTATTAAGAGATTGCTGACGCACGAGCCACGATCCTCTGCCGTGTGGAAACGAATCACGAAGATGAATAAAAATAACTAAATATAATAATAAAAATGTAATGAACAAATGCATATATCAAGTAACGAACAAAACGTAACATCACGCTTACAATCCTCGACGCGGTAGGCAGAACAGTGTGCTAAATCAAGTATTAAATGTTCTACTATACTTATTCTAGATTCTGACACAGAACAAATCAATCGATCATCATACAAATATGTGACCTGGACGGAAATCAAACCTTAGAACCCCCGGTTTGCTAGTCAAGCCCAATAACCACTCGACCAGATTCTTAGTACATGGGTCTATAACACTGTGATGTTTTTAAATATTAATCAGAGAATGTACAATGATTCTTTTTCGGCTTTGCATCAAATGCGGTTCATAAATTGAACGCGTTAAAAACAGCAGCATAAAGATAGCTTTAAATTTAAACCAGTTAAATATTATTTTATTAAGCAATAGGCTGGCGTTTAAAAAAACTATATTGATGAAAATTAAAAATGTCATTTAAAAAATCAATAATTCTAAACGTACCACTATTTTAATTTAGTAAATATTTAGATACACATATTAATGAAAATAAATATTTGAATATAATCGATTTTTAATTTTGTGAATTTATTTATCTAACATGGCGACAAATGCTTGGCAATGAAAAGGTATTATGGATGCGTCGCATACATATTGTCGGTGTCGTTTACGTAATTTTCCTCTCGAATGGACTTTAAACTTTGGTCGTACCTTTAATTTTATTACATTAATCTTTTTTTTATCTAGTATCTACAGTTATGTTTACATAATTGGAAATTCGTTTTGAATGTGATAGTGTAGGATCACTGATTAATAAAAAAAAGAAAAATGTAGGTACAGTCCCTCATACTCATAGAATTATTACACATGAATTATTATTAAGTTTCGAGAGAAAATTAGGTTCCTACAGTCGCGGATAGAATTACGGATGATTCTTCGATCTTGTCAACAGATGATTATGAAAGTATGAATTAATTATATTTACGTCATTATATAACAGTTGTTGTAAGATAATCCTTTGACTTATATTATGTACGGCTTGGTTTACATGGCGTAATAACTATGCTCATTGTGCTATCTAAATATAAGAACATATATTTTTATATCCATATATATTCCACACAGAATGAACTACGCCTATGAGTTTAAAGATTTTGATAAGATAATTTTGTACGATAAAACTATATTACATTTTGTCGATATTATTTTTGTGAAAACTATAATATGCTTACTCATAGCTGTATCATTATGATTACTCAACTGTCTCGTATGGACACATAAAGGCTGGTTTACATGAAGTCTTTTTATTTAATAATGATTTATGAGTGATGTACATCGAAGGTGACAGTGAAAGATTCTTAAAGCGTAAATTGATCGAGAGATAGTAGAAGCACTATATTTAAGTTTCTCGAATCTTTTTATACATTAATAAAGGTGACTAGTATTGTAATAAAATTTTCGAAATTATTCTTTGAGTACTCAATATTTATAGTAATAGAATTATTTCTATGATTACATAAGTTTGTTATATTCGGTGAAATAACCTCATCACAAAGGGTGTATTTGTAGGAATATTTTCACAAATGTTGTGTACTAATAGCATAGATTACATAAAACTTGTCTATACGACGGGAGTCGACTTCCTGAACGTCACTGAATACAGTGACGTTCAGGAGTTTATTTATATGTAAGTGGAAACCGTTTGGTTTTTGAAATAATAAAGATATCTGGATGTCGTGTAATTTAGTTTTTATTTCGTGCCAGCACTAATAAAACGAAAGGTAAAACGATGGGCGGTAGTCGAGCATATGAGGACGGTATAAAAAAACCCAGCCATTGATGTAGTGAATGATAAGAAGTTTCCGCGATAATTGAGGGGCCCCTCTCACCTCGTTCATTAGTGTATATCGCTAATAATATACGTATTTAGCCTGTTATCATTGTCTTAAACTTACACGAATGTTTCTCGACAGGTGGATATAATTACGGCGAGATCATAATAACGTATCAGGGGACGAAACTCCTCCAATACGAAGGGCATACGTTTTGGCGGACAAACCGTAATAAGACCTGTGACAGATGGTACTGCTCGTCACGGACATCCGGCGGGTGCAGAGTGGTCCTCAAGTGCATAGGTCTAGAGGTGGTAAGCAAGAAGTTCGACCACAACCATCCGCAGCCGGTTATGGTGCGAGATGGGCAGGGCAGGTACTTGAAGGTTAACCAATCGTCAAATGTGAAGAGGTATAGAGATGATTTTTAGTGCCCGTAACGCCATCTGTTGACGCAATTTGGTACTACATGTGCATCGATTCTTTTAACACTGTTCTCTGTTTAGGTATTTGTTATTTCAGTAATTACAGCTGTTATTATTAGAATTATTATAAGTAGGTATTCTCGTTAAACTAGGAATATTTAATCGTGAAAATTGTAATGTTGTCATAATTCTAAACGAAATGGAGACGATATTGCATAATTGCTTGATGTTCACTATATTGCATTAATATTTTAATAAATATTTATATGCAAAATTGCCTGTATTATAGCACATCTGAAAATTAATCAAATATGTATATAATAATAAACGGTATTAAAATAGTAAATTGTATCAAACATTACATTGCGGAAACGTGATCTGATCTCCTCTCAGGATAAGTCAATGAAGACAATAGCCTGCGAGAATGTTCAAGTGCAGATTGTCGGACTTACCCCTTTGCTTATTGTACTCTACTAGGAATTAAATTATTTGTGTCTATTTAATTTTGATTTATAGTTAATTTAATTGTTACTTTCTTTCAATAAATGGACGTGTTTTGTAAATGTTGAAAATGCTATGTAAAAATCTTTATATTAACTGACGATGAAATAAAAGTGAAATAAAATTTGGTTTACAACAATTATTATTTATCCCGTTTGAATTCGTGAAATATCCACGAGATGGTGCTGGAAGCAAGGTTAGAAGTGTATAATTTTAACACTTGCTATTTAAGTGTTTTATGTTGTAATAGAATAATACGAATAAATTAACTGCTTCGTTGGTTGAGTGGTGCCTACCTAATAGGCACGAGTACTGATCAAATGGTCCAGGCTTATCTATTTGGCCATTATATTTCTCTGATTCCTATTTATTAATAATTTTTCGTAATTCGGCGCATCTACTTTTTTTGCGTAGGTTTTATTTCTTTTAAGAGGTTATCCTACATGAAATCAATTGTATAATGAAAAATATAATGAAAAATGTTGTATTTCAATACTAGTAACTCCATCTGTTGGCCGCGTTCAGTAGGTAGTATGTGTAGATTGATTGTTTAAGATTAAGTATTTCATCGATTGTTTGAAATTGAGTGCTGTTGAAAAACTCACATCATTTGTTTATACCTCAATTATTCTTATATTGATATTTTCTCGCTAAAACCAAGATTCTTCAGTTTCTTGAAAGTAATTTTAAGCGCGATTCATTTCTAAAGCGCTTTTTAACTGTTATTATTTAACTAAACATCTCAAACGTGATATGAGTACCAGGCTATGTCCTTATAATTAATTTAATCTGTTATATACTTTTAATATTGGTATATAGCAAAGGAATCAGTTTAAGTAAAACGAGCGGAGATGGCACTAAAATAAATTATCACATTTTGTCTTTCTTAATTATGAAAAATAACACAGATAAACATAATATTCTTTGATGCATGCTGTGTTTACTTCAGTATACATCAAATAAAAAAAAATCGACATAAAAAATTTAAAAATAGAACACAACGTAGCTCGCCATTTAATATACATACATGTTTCAAGAATCTATTAATAGCGCCATGTGCTCTACCGGTCTTTATTGTTTTATACATCACCCATTGAGAACTCTCATTTTGTCCACATTATATCTTATGTATCTTTAAATAGTTTAATGTATTTGAAATGGTTGAATGCCTATCATTATCATTATCAGCCTACCTCCCGTCCACTGCTAGATATAGGCCTCTCCAAGATATATAATGTCTATAAGAAATTTAAGTTAGAATGCAAAACTAATGGCTAATAAATTGTCGTTACAGCCAAAGGGGGGATAATTCAAATGACAAACGGCGCGAAACTATTCTTGTACTGTGGATACACGTTCGCGAAGTCCAAGGCCAACGTTGGACGGAGAACGATGAGGTGGTACTGCTCGTCGCGAACGAGAAACGACTGCAAAGCATCGTTGGAGAGCAAAGGGAATACAGTCGTGATAAGCATGAACGTCCACAACCACGACCCACCGCGTCTATTCATCGATGAACATGGACAATATTCGAAAATTAGAGATTGAATTGAAAAAATAATATTATAAAGGTGATTAATAAAAATAAAACGAATCTCAGATATCAGCGTAAAATAGTGATGAATTCCATTTTAAACAAATGATACAATTGGACAACCGTTATGAAAATCAGGTTCATATGCCTCGACCGACATATTTTGTTCTTTTTTTAAATACTATTATTGAACTATCCTCTAAGATGTTTAGAACGATGCTTGTTATAGTATAAAACTATTACGTCATATGCGACTATATAAATATTTCTTCATCAATTATAGAATTAATTGGAGTAATGCCAATCAAAACGAAAATATGTGTAAGTAATTATAGGTTCATTATTTTAACGAAAGTTGATTAATATTAGATTTTATGTACTATCATAAATATTGATGTTGTCAAAGCAGTTACCACAATGCAATTTTTTATAATCTGTACTACACAATAGTATTTGTTGTAGTTCAATTTATAAAACCTAATAAAGCATAAAGCATTATAAAATTGACTCAGAGTTAGCAAACTCTGAGTGAATTTTATAGAACTGATGAATGAATGTAGGTATATTATCATTTTATAAATGTATGTTGTTCGTACTTAGATATTTGACTATGTTTGTTACATGTATTCTAAATTAAATTTTAATCGGTATTAATAAACGTATGTAATCTACGTTTTTGTTTGTATATAAAAAAAAATCATTAAATTAATGATTCATTATTTGTGTCTTTAAAGGTGATAATATAATGCAATTTTTACCTATTTATTGTCGTAGGTAATGTTATTTATTTTATAATTGGGGCATGGTAGAAATTGTTTGTTCATAATTAGGAAGAGTCGTCAAATATTCAAGTTAACCACACCGCCATGACGATCATGCCATGATAATGATATCATGGTGACATGGTGGTCACTACTTGCAATCTGCGGGTCGTATATATGTAATTTGAGAATATTCCTCCGCAATTCCAGGAAAGACGATATGTATTACGAATGATCCTTTTTGGTACATTTTTCGTTTCCACTATATTTTTGATTAACACTATATGGTGTATTGCCGGTGATTGGCTAATAGGTTCAGTGATTACTGACTATGACTG
>DWME01007866.1:0-12216 GCA_018244795.1 Parelbella ahira ahira
TATGTCACAGATTATAAATCATCATAAACAATTAATTAATAGGCGAATTATGACTAAAAACGGACGTCTTTAACACTTCCTTTGATAAATATCGACTTGGTACAAAACATTTTTTCCAAACAATTTTTATGTTAATCACTTAATTACTATCGATTCATGTTATCCTGTAACATCATTTTCCTGTTATTACATGATTATTGATTGGGATATCTACGTGTAACACAAGAGAGAATATTCTTGTATTTGAACTACGTACGCAGTCAGTACACAGAGTTAGCAGGAGGTGGGTATACAATCGTTAGTCAGAGGCGAGATGGAACATGTTGGCGCTGTTCCAGTTTCGTAATGTAACCTCAGAGATGGGAGTGACACGATAACAGTGAATGGTAAATAACGGGTGTTATTAAGTTTACACAATGTAACCTAATGCTTATTGAACCAGGTAAAACAAAGGTGCCAGGTAGAACCAGGTAGAACACGTCATTGTATTAAATAAAAATAGGTACCTGAACATAACGCACACTTACGCCTTTATCTCCCCCGAAGGGATAGGCAGAGGTGTGTAGTACGCTCCCACGTTTTACGAATTATGTAATACGTTCCACTATGGATAAGGGATTAAGTTTATTGCCAGCCAAAAAGTACTATATGTATATGTGTGACAAAATATATGTATATTAAACTTTAGTTAATGATAACGGGCATAAACGTAAGTACCGCAGTAAATACCTACATTACGTTTTCCGTGAACCAGTGCCTACCTTAAAAGCGGTTTCCAGTTTTAAAGTTAAGATTTTATATATTTATGTATATTTCATCGTTTAACTTTTTAAAGGCACTTAGCCGGTAATACGTATCTCTAAAGATCTCCACGAGAGCACTCAGGGCGTTCATATATGTTCCAAGCTACTTTACAAGATGTTGGAACATCGTTCAACTGTGTTAATAATTTTGACCGCGTTTGTAAATAAATTATAGGTAAGTTACCTATAATTTGTTTCACCTGGGATTTTCCGCTAAAACCAAATTAAAGTGCATAGCAATGAATTAAAACTACCGCGGGAGTTTTACATTCTGTTACAAATACTAAAGTATAAAGAAAAAATTGGCAAAAATAAAAAATAAATCGGTTATTTTAAATCAATCGGTTGTTTATGTTCATTAATAACTTTATCTTATTCAGCCAGTCTTAGTCCTTAGCTTGCTCACCCATCACCATTGTCGTCATGCGAGTCATAGTGTTAGATAGTTTTAGTAAAATTAATTTTATAAACAAGACTTACCTTCATTGTGCCATTTGAAGCCCGTGCCGTTTACATGTCCTATGACGATCTACGTGACTTATTATATGTGACGATAAAAGATCGACAGTGAAAAGTAAAACCCACTGCAGACCACACTGAGCTACACAATCATTAGTCAGAGGCGAGATGGAACACGTTGGCAGGGTTCCAGTGCAGTAATGTAACCTTAGAGCTGCGGTAGTTACGTGATAACAGCGCATGGTAAATAGCTCTTTGGTACGAGTGTGTTCGGTGCGATCTCCTCGCACCCTAAACTTTACAATGTTACCGTTCTTGTGCGATGGGAACTGTAGCATGAGTTTTAGTTTCAACCGAAAATTCTGGTTTCGGTGCCAGTTTTAGTTCGGACGAAAACATTACCAAAACTTTGACGCAGCCGAAAATTCCTCAGTCATTAAGGGGATATTTTGATCTTTAAGGTAATTACTCGTACTACCTGGTATAAGTATTCATAAAACCTAAATGTTAAGTGTCTGTAATAAATTACCTAAATGTTAAGTGTATATAATGAAATCTCACATTTAATTTAAGGTTACGAAAATCTACAAAGTTTAGATACAGCATTTATTGTTATGGTAAAATAAGAATGGCAAACTGCAAATCGGGTTTCGGTGTGACTCTGTGTCGTTATAAATACTATTACGATTCTCTCTCTACGACGAGCACTCTATATAGAACCGTTGTTTACGCTAAACATGACATTACGTAATCGGAATATCACCATATAACAGAAAAATAGTACGAGTAGGTCTGAGTTTGAAGTAAATATGATCTAAGTTATAATATTATTGTCCTATTCCGTCCTATTCGTCGTCTCCACACGACTAGTGTGACGATTATTCATGTACTCCCTGAAGCGTGAAACATCGACTATAAATAGAGAACCACAGTAATCTACACAATCATTAGTCAGAGTCGAGATGGAGTGAGCTGGCTTTATTCCAGTGCATTAATGTAACCTCAGAGATCCGTAAGCCACGTGATAAGACCATATGTTAAGTACCGGTAATCAATTTTAAATAGCTATCTCTTTACTACCACGCTAGATGCTTTAGGGAATAGGCAGAGTGCACCAAGCATGAAATAACTTTATATTTACACACCTTACGTGCTTCCTTTACATGTATATTCATCGCTCTCTGTATACATACACTTCCTCCAAGTAGCTACTTTTTCGTTGTAATAAAGTTTGGTTTCTGTTTAAGGATTCTTTATTTCTCATAAGGCATAAATACATTATGACTTATAATTAGAAATTTTGAAATATATAGGTTTTATGTTAGTTTAATGAAATGAAACTTGCACATGAATCTTGCCACTAATAGTCAACAATAGGGATATAGATCGCGCCCAGCGAAGTTTAACATTACACTCTACTGGTAGTCTTCAAATGTATTAGGACTATGAAGGCTTATGATTATTACAATACATTAGGCAAAAAAGCCTCTTTCTATCTAAAGAATCTCCTACTTTTAAAAAATTGCGCAGGTCAGTTCGTTTTATCCATTTTTGATTTTCAATGCGCATAACCTAAATATAAAGTTTTGCTTTCGAATTTCATATGACAAACGAAATGTTTATATTTGTTTGATAAAAGTTCTGAAATTCCTTAAAGTATTATGTCAACTCGTTAACAACATATAAATAGCGTTAAGTGTTTAAAGCGAAAAATAGGAAAAAATATGGCGATTTCTCGTTAGTAATAAACTGTGAGCACTTTCAATTTGCAGCGGTGTAAAGTAAAAGAACACCTGGAAAAGATCGCTTTAAGGTAAATTAATACCTTAGATATTTTGCGCGCACCCTGTATTTTCCTCTTTGCGGATTCTCTTAAGGTGTCTCCTTAGTTTAAGAATCTTTTAACGAACACTTTCATACCTTTCAAGATACTAAATGATGGAAGTGTTTCAGTGTTTTCATAGCCATTAAGCTTAGTGGTGATATTTGAAAAAAAAAACAGCAATAAGAGGCCACATTGTTTGCACGATACCTCCTCCATGGACAGTAATTGCGTTGTAGGTATATATTTAAGTGACTTTACTTGTTCTCTATTTTAGCGATAAGTCCACCTATTGTTCTTGTTCAACTTTGTTTCTACTGTATTATGTATGTGTATGAAGTCGAGTGTTAATTTTATGATTATAAGTAATGGTAACTTCACGCCCGTAATCCCCGAAGGGGTAGGCAGAAGAGTGTAGTGCACTCCCACGTTTCACCAGTTACATTTACGTCTCATGGAATAGGCGGTGAGCCTATTGCCATACACCAGGCACAGATTCGGACTCCGAGCCACTATTGGAGATTCTAAATTAGAAAAATCTAATATCACCTGACCCAGCATTTGAATCCAGGACCGCCCCCTCGGCAGTCGCGCTTACAACCACTCGACCAACGAGACAGTCAATTATACGATGTTTTATTTTTAAGTATTGTATTTTACTGTATTTAAATTTCCAATAATATATCAATAAAAAAAAAATATATTTCAATATATAATCACAATATATTTAGTTCTGTTAATACCTCTTTCCACCTTACTTTAAGGTATTTCACGCCTCACAACTTTGGAAAGACCATTAAATTGTTCTAATTTTTAAGGACTACTTGTTGAAGCGCCCAAAAAGCATTTCTGACGAAATCTTTAAACAATTTCTATTACTAATGTAATTAAATATTTCGAGATAATGTAACTTGAGGAATTGGTGTAATTACTTGTAAAGACAACCCAAAACACTTCAATGGCGATTTAACTCTGTTCTTGGGTGTATTATAATAATTAAAGATACGTTGGTTTTCAACGGCAGATAACACTGTGATTTCTAATTTAATTTGGTGCTTTAGTCAATTTTTACAGCAGAACATATTGAAGGAGAACACACATTGATATATAATTCTATTATTTTATTCCTCAAGGACAATATATCTGGCTTTGTGGAGAAAAATACTGTATAAAGGTTCAATATTGCTCTTTATAAGGTAACACTCACGCTTGCTCTTTACTATATAGCAATAAAAGGTAACGTACGGGTGCCACACATTGCCAAAGGAGGCTAAAGTATTCCGCCATTTTGAATTTTTACAACACTGCGGAAAACGTCACAAGTAAGTTTTCTACAAAAGATGGTTCCGCAGCGAGTATCCTTTGGGTATCGTCAAGGGGGCCTTAAAATCAAATTTTTTACCATTTTCACCATGAAGTTATGATCGCTGAATTCAGTTATTTGAATAATAATTTTATTTAAAAATTTTTAACTTTTAGTATTTTTAAAAGTTTAAAATTTAATACTAAAGTGATAATAATCATTTCTATATATTTTACAAGACGTCATGATTGATGATGTGACCCAGATGATCGCAGGTGAAATGCCACCAACATGATTGTATGAAGACGAAGAGACAGCTCAGAGTACATTTTAACAGAACCATCTAGAACTACCCAGCACATACGCAGAAAAAGATTTAACTCATAGATTTGTTGTTACTCGAAATAAATAAAATGTACTCATGAATAATTAGGCAGATGTTTACTCTGTTTTTTAATTAATTATTTTTCCCATTTCCTTCTGTTAGCAGTACTTGTTTATTAAAAAAAAAATGCAAAATAATAGTACATCTGGAGATAATATGAAAAACAAAATATCGAGGTTTATTTTGTAAATGAAATGTATATATGTATTATATGTTCTCCGTAAGGTGCTTATGAAAAAGAAGGAAAAAAATTTGTGTCCATGATAATGAGATCACATAATTCTTAGCTTCCAAGAACTTTGTTATTAATTATAAAAGCATTAATTTTTTGAAATTAACCTATAAAATTCTTTTATTAAATCAGTCTGTCTCGTCTAATATTATTTAAAAAGAAAAATTTGGTCGTTGCTGTTGTACTTAAATACTGGTTCTACGAGGTACATAATGCATAACGCCATCCACAACATGTTGTAAGAAGTGATCTGCTAATATCTATGACTATTAGTGGTTCAATGATAACAGTACTTGTAGTGAGAAAATATATAATTAGTAACTGGTTATTAACCTTTATTGTAGGATCTTCTAACGTTGCGATAGTTGCCACGTCCATTAGTGGGATGTTAAATGTGTCGCAGCCAATCCTTTTCTATAATTTCCATAAGCGCAGTTGTATTTGATATTTAACCGATATAAACCGAAGCTATAGTGTTGAGATAAGTACTATGTCAGTATTCTATCCCTAAGATTGACATTTTGTTTTAATTCGTCAATATATTCCGTGCATCTTGCAAGGTATTAAGTACCTTGCTAGACGAGAGAATCAAGTCGCGGACAGATGCTAGTATAATGTAATTACGTACCAAACAAAGTTGTGTCCTTAGAAATTCAGCTCGATTACGACGTCTCATAATTAGTTCATTTTCCAGTTCATGAGTTTTCAACTTCTAATTTTCCGTTTTACCAACTTTCGTTGGAACACGGAGTTTCTTTCCAAGTAAAAATGTGAAGCTGTTTAAATAAAAATTTGTTATAAACCTGCTATGTTGTACCATTCGTTATAATAGAGTTTTTGGACAATAGACATTTTGTACTTTAATTATAATGAGTCTTGTTTTAGTATAAACAGTCACACTTATATTACGTAAGCTTCAGGACAATTATTCGAAACTAGGTTACACGTGAATTGCCACAGTTCTATGATTTTTTGCCTTCTCGAATATTTTATTTGCAAACGCGACCTCTGCCGACCCCTTCGGGGATTACAGGTGTGATGTAACAGTTTTGAGATTTTTCCAAACGCCATGACGCGGAAGTCGCTACTAATGACTCATACTCGCCTGTAACCAAGGATACAGAGATTACGTTACCACGTCATAAGCCGTCACAGGACGTCATAAGAGTAAATTAATTGCTTCATCTTTGCAAGACCTGCCCATGAAGGTAGACTGTAATTAAACTTCATAAACTTCCATTAAACATATTATATGAACATATGTGTATTGTTTTATGATGAAATAAAAAGTTTGAACTTTTGAAAATGAAACTACAAGGCTTTCTATTATTTCTCGTAAAACAAAACAAACAATTTTATAATTATACTCACATTCGACAGTGGACAGGTTAAAAAAAATATTAACATATACGTATATAGTCGAGTAACGTAACATCTAAAGAAAAGAGCGAGGAGAAAGTAAGGAAAAAATATTATTGAAAATTACACTAGAATTTAACACCGTCAATGATGAATACAGGTCATTCATTACTAAGTTAGAAGATGATTAGTGGCGAAGGGCAGGTTTTATTAAAACCGTGTTTGTTCGATATGTCACGAGTAAAAAAAACCGGCACAAAGGGCAACAGTCAAATGGTACCACAAATGAATCGCACCTGTAGAAAGGACTTTCGGAAAAAGAAAAAAGGATAGGAGTTTAGAGAGAACCGTTTTCAGGAGAGCGGAGACAGGGGTCGAGAGTTGTGAGTGAGGTGTAAATGTTAGTAGCGGTTTTCGACTGAGAAGGGTTACGTTGAACAGTGATTTGGTTTAAATAATATCCTCTCCAAACTCGTGTAGCGCAGTAAGTTAACATATACCGGTGATCGCAAATTGGTGGCCGCTGGAATTTAAAGTTACCAATATGAAACTGATTGCAAAGTTTATACAATTTGTAGGAATAGTTTTCGAAGTTACTCAAATATACTAAAACGATTATGCTAATAATATCTTGTGACATCTTTACACATGGCGATGTATATCTGAATAGACCTTATATCTTTAAACTATTTCTATTATATATGGGTATATATGTATACAGATCTTAAAGTAAGCCTCAAGTGATCTTGAGTTATGGTTACTGGACGGCTGACATAAATATACGATTATAATGATATTCTTTACACCCAGGCACAGAACAAATACTAATCGTGCTCATCGCACACAGATTTATTCTGGGTGTGAATCGAATCTACGACTCCCGGCGCTACAATCAGATTCACTAAGCACTGGACCAAAAGGTTAATCAAACTATTAAATATTACAACTATGATATTAAGAAAAGGACATGAAATTTATATCGCGGTTATGTATAGGTAATTTTAACATTATTTAAATATTCCGAGAAGTCATACTCATAGATTTAAAAACCATCTGCATTAAAGTGGCAAAGAAAAGACAGATTAAAAACTAGGAAAGTCAAAGAAAAAAGAAAGAATAACTTTGCAAATATCTTTGAAAGCGAACCGAACTTTGCCGGCGATTATTTTGAAAGAGTGTAAATGGCACTAGATATTTTATAGTCGACTGGTATTGTGTGAATTACTAATGAAATCTAACAGTGCCAGGACTGTAAGCCATTAACTGTCATTACAGAGCAAGCGTTATTAACATCATCTCCGAACTTTTTGCCATTTTGCTTGTGTATCAAATCTGTTCTATGAAGTTATTTCTGCTTGTTCATAACTCCACAGAACAAAAAAATCAAGGTTAAATTCTTTTACACCAGCAAAGTATGGGATGGAAAATTTCAAATATCTCGGAAAACGATATAAGAAACTCTGAGGTGCACAGTTTCGCACACGATGTTTACGATGTTAGATTAATCATTCGGCTACATAAAACATACAACTTAAGACTCTTGATTAAATCTTAATTTCCAAAGTGCGTGCCGGAAATTCATATGCTAGATGCAGGGGTCGGGAACAGGAATGTAAAACAGTGGACTATCGCTGCTCTTAGCAAATATAGCATATTGCTGTTAGCAAATATAATATGCGACATGTATCAATATGAGGTATGGCGTGGAGACCGCAGTTTGGCACACGCAATGTAGGATGCCCGCTAGCTACGTGAGATGGTGATCTGCGAAATGCTGCAATTGTAAGCTGAATGCGGCAAACCGGATACAGAGGAGAACACACTCGTTAAGGTAAACTTACCTTAGCACCTTGGATCGGTACAGATGATAAGGATGATGATGGCCACGAGGAATCAAAAAAGATAAAATGCTGTACTTGAGAAAGAGGGTAAAACGCTATACTTGATAACAGGCAAGAAATGGCCGGTACAGGAGATGAAAAAAGTTTTCTGTAGAATGATGAGCAGTAAACATACATATACTTGTATAATATGGTCAAGGTAGAAGATTAGTGTAGAATGGAATTTTCACGAAGAGTGCGACGGAAGCATCTGAGCTAAACAAAAAAATGTAGTTACGTGATGTAATTGAAGATATAAATCAAAAATAATATAATACAAAAGATATAAACGAAAAAAAAACAATACATAGAAATCTTTGTTTTAATAGATATAATGTGTGATGGAGTAATTTCTGCAATTAAAATGAATTGAAGAAATCAGATATTTGAAGCCTTAAAGGTGACTTCGAGTCTAAAATCCTATGAGAGCTCGTGATATACATAACAAGACTCTTAACAGGCGTACGATACTTAGCCAAGGCTATTGTTTGTCTTTGACTAGGAAACTAATTTAGTGGATCTCGACTAGTTATCATTCTGCTCATCTTCTTGGTTTTTGCCATTTTAATGTTTGCCATAAAAAATTAAACTACTTTAAATGTAGTACGAATTATAGCTCTAATTAAACTTTATTTTCTTATTCAAAGACTGAGTTCACCTATTATTTTGGTAAACGGGCTTATTGTAGAAGGCTTAGCTGTTAGTATATTAAAAAATAACTTCTATATTTTTGGAACTGATGACAAAAAGACACATAATATTGACCTACCTTTACATTGACCTGACCTTAATATTGACCAACCTTCTGAGATATTTCGTTCTATCTCAAAAAATATATGTATCTATTACAATATCTTCATTAAATTTAATGTTATCAGAGTTTAAAAAAACTATAATTTTAAGCGTTTTTTAAAGATTAGCATAGTAAATTTTTGCCTTTAACATTTGTTATGTTTTCATGGCTGTAAAATGTACAAACGAGGTCGCGGAGATCAGTTTGTTCTGTTATATTTTTATTCTGACCCGAAGGTCAGAAATAGACGAATCTATTTCTCCGTAATTTTCAACTCCCCTTATACTGAAATATTATTATGATTCGGTTCATCACACCACAATTTTCTCTTACTGTAAAACAAATGCTTTATACACATTAAAAGCCTCGATTTCTGCATTCTCCTCACGCACACTTTCATAATTGGAATTCTCGGCAAGATTGTGACCTTTATAAAGGCAGATCGTTCTCAAATAAATCACGTGTTTTGAGTTTCGTTTGAGAAAATTTAACGATGTTTACATTGAGACATGAAATGAGACATGATAAGGAAAAAAAATGAAAGGAAAAGCTTTAATATATTTTTATTATAAACCATCAATCAAAATGAGGTAATTTTCGCAAAAATCCGATCGATTAAAAATATTTGTAGCAATTTTATACAAGGAGGAAATGAACATACTGATGTAACAAAAAATTATCTTCAGCGTGAAGTAAAATTCCTTAAAAACCTTTAAAGACTAGCACGCATATGACATTATACGAGTAAAAACGTCGATCAAAGCAAACGTCTTACAATGATCTGTATAATGCCTTTGATAAATCTGCTTTTTAATTATCTTTTCAGCAAACATCATCAAAGGAATATTTCAATAATGCTTTTCCTATAAGAAAGTTATGACTGATTTTTAATACGAACGTTATCATATCTGTAGTAATTTACATTGAACATCGATGATACGTGATGTAAGGAATAAATACTTTTCAATTACAATGTGTAATAACATATTTGCAAAATACTCTATTATACTATTATTGAGAAAGCACAAATACATATGTAATCTAATTAGTCTGAAAGAATCTTTAAAGTATTACACATCATCAGATCAGTCAATTCCATCAATTTAACAACTATCATAGCTGTTGTTATGACGTCATCTTCTTGTGTATGATTGTGGATAATACTTAATTAATTAATTACTCTCACCTTTTCCATAATTATAATATCTATGTATCTTTCTCTGTCTTGTGAAATAATAAATGTATTGTATAGTATCGTAAATGGCAAATACAGTGTGTGGACTCTTACTGATGGGCACGTGTGCAAAGTTTTATTTCAAAAGTAAGTATTTTCACCGCCTACAGCAACCAAAAATTCAATTATTATTTGTCACAAAAGAAGATATTGATTAACGCATTAATTGCAATAAAAACTATAAGGCAAGAGCCATCACGTGTAGTGACAGTATGTTTCCAGTTTACGCAAGCTGCATTAGAATATGGTATAGAAACAACAATAAAAAATGGAAAATTTTCGAACCACTGTAAAAGTCAAAAAAACGAGAGAGCATCCCATAAATAAGTAAAGACAATAGAAATTTCCTGTCCAACCCTCCAATATGTTGAGATCACGTACCTATCTAATGGATTGCTTACGGCCTTTTACGATCGACAATGACGATGTAAAATCTAGCAATTCAATTACTTTCAAGTATCTTCTATATTAGTAGGGATGGTAAATTGACTATTGATATGTAGAGAAGAGTAAATGCGGGGTTTAATGTAAATGGAGCGCTAGATAAGTTACTGAGTTAGCCTTATATTTATATAACATTTCGCCAGAGTAAGCGCAGTTTTCAATAGTGTAACCGCACTAATGTATTTTTGTTATGAAGTCGTGTTAATCTTACCTTTTGAATTTTCCAATGTCTGAATCCGCGATCTCGTTTGGCCATACATTGATTCCTACTTACGAGTAGTCCACACTGCTATAGGGAAGCGATCTGTAAGAAACAACATGAAAGCAAAACAAAAAGTTCAGGTTATTACGTCCCATAAATATGTCCACAGTTTTGCTTATCGTCTTCACTAATTTTGAAATGGAAAAGTTGAATACTAAAAAGGATTAATGATAATGATGGCAACGATGACAAACTACTAAATAATATAAATCTCTCTTTCTCTTGTGTTCAAACACTAGATGACGTCTGTATCAAAACGACATGGGATGAAAACAAAACTCAATGAAAAGGACAATCCCAAAAGTTTTTTACTAAGGGAGCATCGGCTTGAGGTAAAACATGAGATGTAGCTAATAACTCCCCGAGGCACGAACTTCGGCCGCTGAAAGACGGATGGGTCTCATAAAGAATTTAGGCAAAAAACTTGGCGTCAAACGACACTTCGCCTTAATGTTTCGCGACGGAAGTTGCTCAAACTTCATTCATCGTCCGCTCTCTGTACAGATGTAGCGTTTAATAAACACGCAAAGTATGTCTGAGTAAAATAAAAGCCTCTTCGTTTGCAGCGACATTGGTTTCCTTTTGCAAGCAACTTGCTTTCGTCTTCGTTTTATGTTGAAGTATAAAACTGTTGGTTTTATCGGTTTTTAGTTAAATTTTGAACCTATATATTTTTGTTAGTCCTTAAAAAATGTTTCGTTATATTATTAAAGCAACAAACGTGTATTCAGATCACTTCAAGTTCAATTTACTCATTGTAATCCTTAATCGTCTGTATACGATCTAGAATTATGTTGAAATTCTGGAAACCTCGTGATAGGGATCGATGATAAAATTAACCCCGGCCACGGTACGTTTCACAGTCACGTCTGTTATATCTGTTCATAACGATAGAAACACAGGTAGTTTCCTAGCTCCGTGTAATAAAGAAACTGATGCAGACATAGCACATATTTTGTATCACTGAAATTGTTAAGCTCTGAATAATTTTTGGTAAAATCGTTTTGTATTTTACCTTGGCACTAAATATTCTATATCATTTATGGTTTCATATACGTGTCTTCTTTCTATTTAAAATTCAAAAAAACATTTAAAACATATATTTTAGAAACGTTAGTAGTAGACAGATATTCATTATTTATACTTTCTTGTACTTACTGTAATATATTAGGCAAGGAAATAATACCTGCCCGATCGGTAACTCAGTTATTTATTCACTGACGCATAAAGCATCCGTATA
>DWME01007867.1:0-12212 GCA_018244795.1 Parelbella ahira ahira
TGCTGGTCATATCTGCCAACGAATGGACAATTGGTGGAGTAAGTGAATACTAGAGTGGAGACCGCGCCTCTGCAAATGTAGCGTAGGACGCCCTTCGTGTCGATGGGATGACGATTTGAGAAAGGCTACAGGCAGAAGCTGGATGCAACAAGCCGAGGATAGGGCCGATGGCGCTTCTCTCTTGGGGAGGCCTATGTCCAGCAGTGGACCGAGATAGGCTGATTTTGTTGTTGTTGTAAGTGTTGTTGCACTATACATCATAATTGATGAGATAAAACTTATATTTAATGTTTTTTCCATTCTAGAGGTAACTTTAAGTAATATCAGTACACATTCATGTCATTCTCTGTCTAGTCAATTGAATTACCAGTCTATGTGTCCACTACATGTGGTAATGTTTGGACTGCAGAATTCTCCTCATCCATATTAATACTTCTGTTGGTCTTCTTTCAATGTTTAAGGCTAAAGTATTTGCAACGTTACTAAGATGAAATCAAGTTTTAATGATTAATTTTAACACAAAATTAAGGTTCTGTTCATACATATTGAGATAGTAAGGGCTTTCTAGGTGCATAATTTTAAGGCTTTGATATCCTCTATATCATGAAAATGACAAAACTGTTGAGTTTTATCCTGTACACGAAGTATTAACAACATATGCAGTTATTTCTCAGCTTTATACACAGCAATAATAACCTGGGACACTTAGCCACTAAGCCAGCATGCATAAAGAGAACTTGTGTTATAATAAGCATATAGCTGATAAGCTACATATAAATATACACCTAAGTAGATATTTTTCCACTCAAACACATCAAATACTTGTGCTCATGACACAAATATTTATTCTAGTTTGGAATCAGCCCCACAACTGGTGCAACAGTCAGGCTCACAAACCACTGCACCAACAGGCCAGGTACATGCTTCTACTTGCTCATTGAGCTGAACACCACTATGTACTTACAGTCATAGTGTTCTATTAGAGTGCTAATATGATTTTGAAAGTTGACAATTGACGAGGTAACGTAAGGCATGCAGACAATGTTCAATTCATATTATTTATTTATTACTCTTCTAACATCTATTACAAATAGATACAGAAAAAATTGTAAGTTTACTTAGTGTTAAATTAATACAGTGATTTACAAGAGATTCAGAAAATAAAGTTTCAAGAGAAAGGCATACAACCTTGGGTTGTACATTTTGATAAGATGTTTTAGAGGTTCTATGCAGAAGGCCAGAAGGACAGGCTTTGTGGTTTCCACTTCATCTAGAATTATTTCTCGAAGAAGGATTCTTTTACGCGTGCGTATTGACGTTTCGTTGTAGGGAAGCCTGTGCTTCGACCTTCCGTATTTCTTTAACAACATGAGCGAGGACTTCTGGGTCAACACCAAGCTCGCACAGGCGAATGCAGATGTTGAGTGCCTCTGTGTCCAATCCGGTACCCAAAAGCTGTGAAATCTGGTACAGCGCCTGGAAGGCCTCCCGGGCTTGTCCCACTTGCGCGTTTTTCTCTGATGTCATCACTTAAACCCTGTACATAAGAAATATGAGTATGAAACATTAGAGCAAAATAAATCACCTGATTCATAAATGAAAGCTTTGTTGCCGGAGTGGTTGCAAAGCGTGACGGCTAATCGAAAGGTCCTGGGTTCGAATCCCAGTTCTGGTACTATTGAATTTTCAATCTTAGATTTTGTAGTAGTGACTCGAGGTCGTGATATGAGGCTGGTCTATGGCAAGAAGCTTTCCCCCCATTTCACTGGGACCTAAACATAACGGGTGTAACGTGGAAGTGTACTTCAAATTTCTTACTATCTTTTCGGGGATTACAGGCGGAAGTTACGTTTCTTTATACACCCGAACATAAATATTCACATACCTACTTGTTGCCTTCCATGAGGCGTCGTTCCAATAAAACACTGAAGAGAATCGCCTGTAAGTGAATTTACATATACGTAGTTCAATTACTGATTTACGCGCCTCATTCGTTCCTAGCAGAACTGTACATTTAATTAGACCAAAAATCAATAACCGCTCCCTTCCTTGATTAAAATGTCATTGAGAGTGTAAGGCGCAGGCGATTCGTTCAGAAATTACGTTATATATCCAGTACTACAGAATAATCAAAACTGAGACGCAATAGGAATAATCAATGTCCTTTATTATTTGATTTTCCATTTCGATATTTCTTCTATCTTTAAACTAAATAAATTGTTGATGTTTCAACTTTTCCTTTGCCTGATTTAATGACCTTTTGTACGTTATTGCTCAGTACGAAATGACGTTTTCATGTCCACAGGTGTTGTCTAACATCTTAGGCTGAATTAAATTAAAATACACTAAAAAAACCCGTTGAAAACTGAAATAATAGTCTTAAAAACATTTTTTAAATTATTAATAATCAAACGCATTTTGCCTTTTCTAGCTAACATAGTACGGTGTTCGATGGGGTTGCTATTAAAGTTTTAGGCGGCAAACGAAATGTGGACTGTGGAGTCAGTTTGGTAATTTTGTATACATGTGGATTGGTTGATAATTAACGAAAAATACAAATTGTTGTATTAATTATTATATGAGTCAAGAAAATAAATTTATTGCTCTCTACATACCCTTTATCAGACCATACGTCAGATGTGTTGATAAATTAAATTATTGTAATTAAAGATATGATCATAATACAAAATAATTTTCGCAAGATAAACAAAAAACTAGATTTTTTTAAATAATTTACGTAAAGTTTTAAAATAAAGTGAAGGATTGAATTATTTGCCCAATTTTTAATATTTTTTAAGATCTGTTTGTTAATAAGATGGGAAAACTTCTAAGTAGAATTTGTGATTAATTCAATTCTCTTGAACTGTTTTTTATCAACCCCTACAAGGATGCCGATTAAATTTTATCAAATAATGTTAATACAGGTGAATAAATATAGAAATAATAATAATTAGGATAATTATTAATGATTGCTGATAATATAAATCCGAACCTGGGCGGGAAAGTAGCGTAGTTGCGGCGGTACCATTATCTATTTTTAAATTCTGGCGTCTGCACTCCTGAAATAGATGTACAGCGTAAAAGTTTGAGTTCGGCTTGCACCGTTGCTTGGTATCGGCGTAGTTAAACATTTTATATTTTGTGAGCCATTTCAAGATATATTCTACATTCTAAATAATGGTAAGTACTTCAATATTCTTAACTTTAGTAAAGTTGTGTATCTGGCAATTTACACGTAAAATTATAAAAGAAAATCGGATTATGCCATGTCACTTTGCAGTGCGTACTTGTACACGTGGATTGCAATGTGTTTTGGTAATATATAGAGTTTCATATACATATATGTATACGAATCCGACAATGAATTCTTTTATAGATTTAAATATGGTTTTCTAAACGAAAGATGAGGTCTATTTGGACAAGAGTAAGAAGTTTTGAAGCGAGGGTTAGTTTATTTTACACCACTGTGTGGACATTAGCTAAGAAATAATATTGAAATAGTATAAATATAGTCATTTTACATTATAATTGTTGTTAATACAGTGTAAATGTAAGAAGTAATTGTAACAGATCGAATATGATTCAATTATGTCTCGGCTAATTCGCGTATTGTTTCTAAACATTTTTTCTGGCCATTTTTTTTCCAATTTTAAGTTTTCTGACGATGTTTCCCTTTACAGTAATATTTTATCTTAAATACACACATTTTCGAAAGAACACCGCTCTGTGATTTGTATCCAGGCCCATGGAGTTCGATGCTGCTTTTAGACCAATAGTCTGCCATTGCTGATGATAGCTTTGCTTGACGGCATAGCCAGATTAATTTTAGACCTATCTGAACAGGGCCACATGAAGGAGCTAGGTCACGAGTTATCTCGATAACCAAGGCTTCGGATAACTCGGTACGTAATTTAGTCATACTCCACGAACCTTTATTTTGAATATTTTGAATAGTAAAATGTTCATAATATTCCATTTACAATCTAGTTTAACTTTTATCTTCTTCTTCCTTCAAAGAGATACTTATTAATGTTACAATTGTCTAGTCTTAATTCTACTACCTTAATAGACGTTTTAAAGTAAAAATGCGGTGATCACCAATCTAGTTGTGTGGAAAAAATTAATGTTATAGCAATAATAACATATCTCGGACAAATAAAGGAGTGTAAATAGTTTTGTTTAGTGGACTGCCTCGGTGTTCGAGCGGCTGCACACGCGACTGCCCATGAAAGGTCGCAGGTTCGATTCGAGATCGTGTACTATTGAGTTTTATTAACTTCAAGTTCCTAATAGTAGCTCGGAGTATTGATTTGTAATCTTCGGGAATACTTCCGTGTTCTTACGTTACCAACAAGTATTGTGGCGATATTATGATAATAAGACTTTGACGACTGTTTAATTCTTCGCAATAATGTCAGAATTGATTGCCCCTTATCGGAACTCTTATTGATGCAATACGCAAAAACGACTGAAATCCTAAAACTGAACGGATAACGACTACTTAGATGCCCGGCAATTTGATCAATTAGTGTCCGAGCACGTCGGCTTCCAAATTAGGAGGAGTATGGCAATAATATTTAATAGAAAAAAGTTGCCTTTTGAAAACATTTGACAGGCTAGCGTTAGGCGCTACTGGTCTGTCTGATCTTTGAAGGTAGTATTATTGTTGGGAGGTAGTGTTAAATGTAGGTTTTACAACACTGTTATAACCCAGTGATAATAACCCTTCATAATTAAGCAGAATAGTTATAAATATAGCATATTATGACGTAATACGTATGGGAGGTAGAATTGAGTGTAAATTTAATTAAAAAGGAGACTGCGTGAATGGCTTAGAAATACTGAAACAAAAATTAAAACCTTTTGCCTTTGTAATATTAAATAGATTTTTACGATCAAATGTGTGGGGATCTTTTTTTTAAATTGCTAACTATAAAAACTTTTAGTTTAATTCTTAGACCACATGATAAATACAGGTAACGAAAATAAAATATTGTATTTATATGTGCAGCGTAAATATTTGAGGAAAAGATAGTTTTTATCTGTGTTCTGACTATTTGTCTTGCCGGCCGCCGACGTGTATGGAGTAAATCAGTACAGTACATGTTGTTTTTTGGTTCTGCTTATCACAGCGATGGACGTTGACTAATGGAAGGTGGAAAAGGAAAATAAATGTGGCCTGTCGAATGCATGGGCTTGAACAATTGCTAGTATGGAGCGGAATGCTGTAAGGTTTGAAGACAAAAAAATTAGGTATCAGAAAAATAAATGCGAGTAGGAAGTTTACAGAAAATATCTAGACCTTTGGGTAAAACTGTTTATAGAATAGTAATTGTAGGGAGTTCATATCCTCCTGTACTGTTTTAAAGATAAGTTTTGATACGTTAACAATGTAGGTAAATTATTTTTGACTCTCAGATGCGGGTAGTTTTAATTAGGAGTGTCCTCTTCTCTCAGTGTATATATTAGTGTATCACAGCTGAATCTATGAATTCATTTTCTGTGAATTTGGAAATGACTCTTCAGCATTTCTGCAATTCATAATCTAATTTCACACGTTTCTATGTTTAAATGCGCTAAAAGGGCATATTGAAATTTTTGTTGTTACTTTTATTACTTAACGAAAATGCCACTGATACAAATTTACACAGCTAAAAATAATCCTATACAGTCAATTAGTACACTGCAAGATGATAAATGCGAATTGTATACCTTTTCTTTTCGCAATCTCAAAAGATTTTTCTCTTTTATCGGCTTTGTGTTTTCGCGAGTTATCAATAAGTAATGCTGTTGAGCGGTAACGTGGAAGCGACGTAATGTTATAATGGTTTTATATATTTCATAGCTTTAATGCGTTGTTTGTAAAGCTTCCTTTGAATACAATTGCCATGATTATGATATGCGAAGCCCGAGCAAGCTTAATGTTACTTATTATAGAGGATATACATTTATAAGCATATTTTTTGGTAATGCAGGTGTTTGTTTTTAGTGTGGTGGTTCTCGGGTTAGATATTCTGGCTGGACTAGTCGTTACAGTTTCAATTTCCACTTAATACACATTTTGTGAGACGAGCTTTGTACATCTTGTCTTCAACCCTTTTATCGTGCCAGTGTTTGACACGGGTCTCTTTTCAAGAAGAGTTTCGACAATATTCTTTCCCACTGATCAATTGCAGGTTGTCAGACTTCACACGTCCTAGAGAACATTACTAGAAAGGTCTAAGGTGTACAAGTTTCCTCAAGCTTTCACCGGTACAGCAAGTGATATTAAATATTAAAACCTATATTATTTTGTATAGAAAGACCTGTGCGCCAGGATTCGAACTCAGAGTCCTCGGATTTGAAAGATGAATTCTTGATCTTTAGGCTTTGTTATTATACCGACCTAAAATTACAGATTAGATCTTCTATTCGTGGAGTAATGTGTTATTATTATTATTACTAATATTGTTGTACGTTTCATGAGACTATCGGATAATATTATTGGAGCTCTGAATAGGTCAGATATATATTTTACGCCCCCAACATTTTCAACTATTGGCAATCTTTGTCCGTATATAATATTATAAGTTTCTTGATAATATATATTTTATATCAACATCAGCCTGTCTAAATCCACTGCCGGACATAGGTCTCAGATTTTTGTCCATAATCCTCACGCTGGGCATAAGAGTTGTCATCGCCGAGTACGGCTTCTAACATCGACTGGTCTG
This sequence comes from Parelbella ahira ahira, assembly GCA_018244795.1. Taxonomy (NCBI): domain Eukaryota; kingdom Metazoa; phylum Arthropoda; class Insecta; order Lepidoptera; family Hesperiidae; genus Parelbella; species Parelbella ahira. Next base: position 6,714 of record DWME01007867.1, read on the forward strand.
CTGCTCGCAGTCTTTCAATTTGACTAAGGCTTCCAGGCTGACCACGGCTGATTTTATTTATAAGACCTGGGAGGATAATTCTGTTATTCTTGGAAAGACCCGAGATGATGAATGCCTAGGATTATAGATTATATGCCTAGAGTATGATTATATCCGACTTCAGCAAAATTAAGATAAATTATAAGTTGTTTTAGTCCTGTATTTTGTTCTGATAGTTGTTATACTATGATTCTTTCCCAATTCTGAAACAAATTAAATCGTATTTTAACTTTTTAATTATGTATTCACATATTAAACGTAGATATTTTCAAAAGTTATCGATACCTGAAACGTAATTGTGGAAAGAAAAAGAGCAGAAAGGAGAAGGGAGGAAAAGTTTTTGACGCCTGGATAAATTTTTGTCTTCAGGCAGATCCAGTCCAGCAGCAAGGAGTGGGCGGGGGCGAACAGGTGCCAGTGCCAGTAGACATGCCTTCAGCTGATTCCCAAGAAACAGCTGCTCCTGTAAGTACTTAAGGAAATAGCATGACTGATGATAAAATATTTATGCGTAACTTGGATATTTAATATAGTAATCGCTAACTATCGCTGTTAACTTAATTATTTATTTTTTATCTCAGGTCACATGAATTTGATTTCAAATTGTATTGAAAGAGTAGTTAATATTGTTTTGTATCATAGTAATTATTAATATTTATTTCATGAATTATAGGCTCAAGAACAACCGGAACAGATAAATACAATAAAAACAGAACAGTCCGTACCAGAACAGAAGAGTGAGGCACCTGTCGTTACACCACAGACACCAGCAGAGGAAGCAGAAGCTCCACTTTCAGTGACTCCACAACCAGAAGTACCTTCCCAGGAAGTCAAAACCACAAATGAAGAACCAGCAATTCAAAACGGAAGCAGTAAAGAGCCTCCTGAATCTGAAATTAAACCCGAAACTAATGAAGCTGCTCAAACCGTGGAATCCAGTGATAAAGTTAATGATGAAGGGCCTAAAGAATCTGTAAGTTAAATGTTCAGTTCTTAAGAAATTCATTAGGTGTCCCATTGTATTTTTAAATAATTTCGCTTTGCAGGGAGATTGGCAGGTACGAGAGTCAGAACTCCTGAAAAAAATAGAGGAACTAGAGAAAGTTAAAAACGCGAGGAGTGAAGATGGTTTGAGGCTGGAACTAAAGGTAAGTCTCATCTATTCGATATTTGTATTTCATATTTACATTCTGGAGAGGGATTACATATTTTACGCTTCATTTTATCTTATTTCTTTATGTTAGATGTTTGCTACTGCAAAATTTTCTCTTCTAAGATAGGACCCTTTTTATGCACGGAGAAATTTGAAAATCTGTATGTATGTATCTAAAGATGTCGCTACTGCTTAACGTTTTGATATTGTTAAGGAACTGCACCTATGGTGAAACATACCAGTCTTGGATTGGAATGATTAATTAATAAATTGAAATGTTCTACTCTTATGTATGTAATGTATATTAAAATTTATGAAATGGGCGCAGGTTCGTGAGGAAGAAATAGACTTGCTCAAGGCTAGGGTGAAGAATTTGGAGATGGAACTTCAGGCAGCGTTGTCGAAGCCGGGTGGAAAGAACCATGAAATAATCGAGAATATCAAGCAACAGCATGAAGAGGTTCGTGTCATATGATTTATCTTTTCGTAGACTTGACCACTTTATTTCTTTATTAGTGACTTAATCTATATTCGTATATTCATAAAACACTAACTACTTCATTAGGAAGTACAATTGTTATTAAAATAGTCGAGTACACTATCACGCAGTAATTGACAAATTGCATTAAATAAATCAATAATATTGTTACTTACAAATTAGATAAATACGTTAAAAAGTATTTATATTGTTATGGAGCGATTGACCTATAGCATTGTAAAAATTACCAACAATATCACAAAGTACCTAATTGACCAATGACATTAAAAAAACGTACCTCCGTGAAACTGGTACCTACGTCACATCAATTTCAATAATTAACAAAATTTTAGTTATCAGCATTTGATTTGACCGCTGGATTTCAATTAAGTATTAGTGGATTCACACGGAAAAGAAAACGGGGTAATAAAGGAATAAAAACTGTTTTTTGCTTGTGTGGTATTGATAGTCCGCCTTTTATGATTCAAAACTTTATGGCGTCTTGCGTTTACAGGCGTGAAAACTAACCTTTATTGTCCGACATGATCCCCAGATGTTTCTCGAAATCCCCTTCTAAACATAAAGGATTGTGTATCCAATTATGACGTCAAGGGTTCAGTATAACTCACTTCTTGATTGGATTTGCTTCGTGTCTATGAATAAATGGAGTTTAAAGAACAACTGATGATAAAATTTTGGTTACGTACCTTTAACTCTAAAGTACATTGAAGTTTGAGGATGGCTTAAAATATGTAAAATATTGATGAATGTTTAAATTTAAATTCAAAATTCTAATTCAAATATATAGAATGATTATATAATGACTGTTTCTGAACGTCTATCAACTATCACTAGTTTGGAAGATATTCTCGCCATGGAGTTGAAGCGGTGTAACAAACTTCAAGCTAACAGATGTATTTATCACTCATCAAGTCAGAAGTATTTTACAGTCAAGCTTGATCGATATAGAGATTCATATTTGGGGGTTTTGTCTTGGATTTATTTGAATTTATTTTGTTTTATGGTGACGTTTTATGGTGGTATAGTTTATGGTAACGGTTTTATAATTATTATTCCCTTCCTAGAATAATTTGTTTTATTCTACTCTTGACTCCAGTTGCTGAGCAAGGCCCGCGGCATGATCTTCGACAAGACGAAGATGGTGAAGAACCAGGAGTTGCAGATAGAGGCGTTAACTACGCAAGTCCAGTCGCTCAAAGACATCAACGTGATCACGAAGGACCTGTTGGAGATCAGGAATTCCGAAGTCAAAGCTATGGAGGTAAACTTTGCGAGCGTTATATTCCTATACAACACGCAGAAATCAACGTGGCACGAGTGAAATGCCCATCCATTCCCGCTATGTTACCTCGCCCACCTATGTCAACCGCACTTTGTTTCGATGCCTAAACACATTGCTATTACGTCACCGTAGTCTGGAGCTTAGTTGTCTTTTGCTAGTTATACTTCGGGTGCGATTTGAGTACTTTTACCTTTAAGTTTCTAGTACTAATTTCAACAATATTCTCTGGAGAAAGCGCTAGAAGTGAGAGCGTCCTGATTTATTCACGACATTTGAGGCTCATTTAGATTCCATTATTGACCAGCTTGATATTTTTCCCATCGCAGGAACGTTTCCAAGCGATGGAGGCGAGGTACAAGGCGGAGAAGGAGAGGTACGATCTGGTACTGAAGAGGGCTCAGACCAGCACCAACATCAACGACGACCTGCGCAAGGAGTACGAGACCCAGCTTGCTATATTTAAGGTAGTATCTATTTCTTGGTTTCCCTAAAATTTTTGATCCTTTTTTTCCTAATTAATACTTTAAGTAATAATGTAGATACGATAAGCTGATGGATGTGACGTTAAATTACTAATAATAAGATAGTATTAAAAAGAAGAATTTTCTTCTGAAATATTGATAGAATATTTTTTGTCCTCAGGAGTTGCGCGAGAAGTATGAGTTGCGAGTCCAAGCGCTGGTGGCGGAAAACAACCGGCTGAAAGAGTCCGTCAAGGGTCCCGGGACGTCGGGATAGTGTCCTGGATAACGTCTGGAGCGAATACGACTTTATAAAGACTGCTTTTGTATTTATCGCTTAATACTTTGTGAATATATGTAGTGTTTCGTAGCGTTAACGTATTTTAATAAAAAAACATGAAATTTAGGCCTTTTATTGCTCAGTAGTCAGGTTGACTCGCGACCGCATCGACGTGACAGTCGAAGTCTATACCTATACTCATTTATATCGTTTAATCATCCAATGTCCGACTACCTCGTTGTTCAAGCGGTTGCAAGGGCCACTGCCGATCGGCAGGGCCTGGGTGCAAATCCCGGGTCTGGTGCTATTGGATTTTTTAAATTTAAAATTTCTAGTAGTGACTCGGAATCTGGAATTATGTCCGGTGTATGGCAATAGGCTCATCACCTATTCCGTAGAAGTTAAACGTAACTAATGAAACGTGACAGTGTAAATACACTCCTCTGCCTACCCCTTTAGCGATTAGAGACGTGATGATACGTTTTACATCTTTTAATCACCCTTGAACTTTTTCAAAAGTAAATCTTACAAATCACTTCTACGTATCGTATATCTATTTAGTTCCAAACAGTGGAACACATACCGTTATTTAACGGGTAATTTAACTAACGGTCTACATCTATAGAATTTTTTTTTATTACAGCATCTCGACACAACAATAAATATACAAATACACGAAACACAAAGCCGACTTTCGATATTCATTCCGCCGGAACATTCGTTAATGCAGGACACATTTTCGCGATTTAATTCGGGACGTTGATAAATTGCATTTTTCAAATCCGCTTGCATTTTCCCGTGCAATAGCGAATTCGTGTTGTATTTGGAATGTTTGCAATTTCATTTATTTTGAGAATGCAAATAGTAAATGTTATTTTGGCGCTTTAAATATTGCCAGTTTAAATTTAATTTAATTCTAACAATGTGTAATGCTAATCATATTGTGGTGTAAATTATAACTAATGGAGAGGCCACATAGTCTTGGACATACCAGCAGTGGACGATGATGGGCTGATGACGATCCTGATGACAATGATGATGGGATAGACAAAAAAGAGTATTTTATCTCTCCACCTATCCACCCATCTACGCGTCCATTGTTCGTTGGTATTAATTGAACAAATTTAATGACATCATCAGTAGAAGAAGTAACCGGAACTTGTGGTGACGGTTGTCAGCATAAATGCATAATTTCTACCTATCCTTATTGAAAATAAGGAAAACAATATGTATATATGAGTGTTCATAAAAATAGGCTTGTATTTGGTTGCGATTTTTTTCAATGGTAAGTGTTAGCTGGTAAATTAAGCATTATTATATAATCAGGCCATTTCCTTACGGGGTAGGTAGAGAGCACCTAATTCTCATATGCATTCAACATCATTTCGCACTTCTCGCTGGTTCAGTATTAAGAAATAAGTTAAAGCCCCGTCGAACTCTACATTTCGGTAGCGGCATAAAAATTCATGCTCTATCTTAATTACCGTACCGGAATATCCGGTGACGGAAGGCAGCATACCGCGTATTAATTCCCGTGACGATGATAAACAACCTTGTGTTAAACCACGCGCTTATGCTCTGGAATTTACCGGTATTAGCACTGAAAACGTATCGCTCATTTGCGACTAGAGCGTAATGTGTCAAAAACACTATCCTTTAGAAAACAATCCAGAAAGTTTGAAATCATTATTATGATTTCAAAATTTCTGTAGGATCCATGCCAGGATCGGCAGTCGCGCTTGCAACCGCTCGACCAACGAGTTTAAATTAACATATTTACTGTAA